>PNEQ01112863.1:0-12062 GCA_003012365.1 Medauroidea extradentata
ACAAAGGTCGATCATATCTATTGTTTAGCGGTGTTCTTTTGATCGTAAGACGTCTGCCTATTGATATAAATTTATATTTCAACGATCACTTGCATTATTTTTCCGTTAAATGCTACGGAATTTCGTCTATTCGCTCTAGAGAAGACACTCGGAATCTCGATTTTCTCATTTTTTTGGGGACAAGGGTCGGTCATATCTAACGCTCAACAGTGTGACGTCTGACTACTGATATCAATTTATGTTTACATTATTACGTTAATTAATTTCCCGCAAAACGCTACGGAAGTCGGGGCCTAGAAACACTTTAAAAAAAATGTAATTTTAAAATTTTCTGTTAAGATGGTCGGGGGGGGGGGCAAAAAAAAGCCGCTATCGAATTTACGAAGGTAGCGATTTTACGAATGCGATGAGAGGAACCGTGAGTATTCGTATAATCGGGGGTCTAGTGTACCTTGTGTGTGAGATAAAAATTTAGCCACCGTCCTTGAGAATTTCTGAAGTGCAAGGGACGGAAATGCTGAGTATAAAAAAGGCAAGTGTTGCGCTAGTTACTTTTCTACAATTCACACATGTGCACCACACGAGCATTGTTGAACATACACTGCCTCGTTGTGTGAAGTTGCGGTAGCAAGTTCCACGTGTTTCCTGGGTCCAACAGTGCCAATTTTTTTTTGTTCAACATCATATTTCAACACATAGCTCTTTAACTAGTTTTTTGCGTTACGAATGTCCGACTCAGTTTGTTTCTTGACACCATAATCATCACACAACTTTGCTACCAAAACACAGGCCTCTTAACTTCTATATTAAATCAAATTTTTTGCTTGATGTCAAAGTTACTCTATTTTTTTTCTGTCCTGTTGCAAACGCCATTTAGTTTTAAAAAATGCATATCTTTATCGCGCACATACATCAACTGCATAAAAAATTCAAGTAGACACAACAGTCGTTCTTGTCCGGACACATCAAAACACTGATGTGCTGCTAGCTCTGCTTACCGTCTTACGCGGCTATCTGTGTACGCACCTGATGTCGCTCACCAAAGCACAATAACCAGGTAGGTCTTGCACTGTTGATCTTACAGTTCCGTAAAAATTTCAGGTAGACAATCATTCTTGCCCGGCCACTTGTCAATGTCATGGTCAAACCTGTTCATCATATAGGTTCAGCATGCCTTCAGAGTCTACGTCTCAAACTGTTGAAGTATGATCTAAAAGTCACCTACCTGGAAAACTGACGTATTTCGCAGACCACCTGTCCCTGTCATATCTTCCAGACAAGGTGACAGATGATCCTGCAATGGTTGAGGTTGTACATTCTATCAGTAAGCACTTACCTATGTCTAACATACGCTTGTTGCAGTTTTGGTTGGAAACGAATAATGATGCTGTGTTTAGTCAAGTTTCCCAATTTTGTCCTCATTATGCCTGCAGTAATGGATTAGCGGAAATGACTGTCAAAAGTAGCAAAATGCTGCTACGCAAAAGTCAGGTGACTGATTTCAGTAACTTACTTCGCGAGTATAGAAATACCACTCTTCCTGGCTTGGATTGGTCCCCTCCCAATTACTGTTTAATAGGAGACTTAGGGGTAAGTTACCTGTATCATACAACACCCTCAGACCTACGGTTATCGCCCCAGAACATGTTGTTAGAGCATTGATGTTCAAGGAGCAGCAAATGAAAGATGGGTTCAACACAACTGCCAGGCGACAAGAGATAACATTTACTAAAGGGAAAAAGGTGGTTGTCAAAACACACAAAAATGACAAGTGGGAGCCGGGAGTCATTGTGGATAAGCACCCATCACCTCGCTCTCTTTGGGTACGAGTATCCGATCATAAGATAGTGCGTCGTAATGTGATCCACTTAAGAAGGTCCAATCCTGCCCGAAGCTAACAATACTGAGGTTGGTGCAGGGGTTGAACGACTCAAGCAGGCTCAACGAACTTCATCATCAGAGCACCAAATAGCTCCTGATGTATTGACCGATGGGTTTACTGTGGACGGTGAGGATTTTCTTGAGGAAATAATAGACAGAGACTGCCAAAGCTCAGCTACCAGAAGTGGAAGGATGGTGAAACCTGTGAAGCATCTAAATCTCTAAGTCTGTAGCATTATTGGCTAATAGGTTTGACTTTGACTCGTAATACGCTGTCAGTTTGTTAATTGTGTTGTGGCCTACACCTGTCTATGTTCTGCTGCTGTTTAATGTTAACAGAAGTTGCAGAAGTTTATAATTTCGTTTTAATAAGTGTATTCTAACTTACAAGTGGCTGTATGTCTTGCACTATAAAGGGGAAGGTGTTGGACACTTGTCTTTGGTAGTTGTAGTTGGCAACACGGAGTTTAGGAAAACACCCGGCAGTTTCCGGGCACTGTAGTTATTGGTGTAAGATGTATAATGGTGTACCTGAATGAAGCATATACTGTATCTACAATCTGTTTGAGCATGTTCGACCATCACACTCTGCAACTCAGTTTAAACACAATGTGTATTAAAAAAAAAGTATGTATTTCTGATGCCATATAAATGTGTTAATTATTAATGCATTGGCATGTTTTTGTACATTGAATTAATCCTCAACGAAACAGTATGTTGTAACTTAAATTGAATGTGTCTGTTGATAAAAACTAATTAAATAATATTTTCTCATAAGAACGTAATTAGAATCACAGTAAGGTTTTTCAAGCTTTTAGAAATATTGATGTCGAAAACATTGTGTTCTACAAATAAATGTACTAATACTGCAACAAAAATTGTTGAAGATTAAGTTTTAAGCAAAAGTATGTTTTTCAAAAAATTGTGTTTGTTTCAAACTTTGGAATAAGTAATTTAGAGACACTGTAGATATTCCATTTAAATTACCCGCGGCTGCGAGCCAGTTTTCATTAATATATAAGAACCCTTAAAACCTGTGAAAAAAATTGCCCATTTCTGTGTTTAAGAATGTTAAAAGCAGTTCAAAAATTCTGTGTCAAAAACTTTAAAGCGGTGTAAAACTTAATAGAAGTTGTGAAATAATGTTGAGTAGTTAAAAAAATTTATTACAGAATGTTCATAATTAACCAAACAGTTTTGATTTTACCTCATTATCATTAGGTAATTTGTAATGTATACAATATATGCCTGATACTTAACTCAATTGTGCAAATTAAATAATTTATTTTATTTATTATTTATCCTGAGTTTTTCGTAAGTTTTGGAGTTTAAAAAATGTCCTCCAGTTTATTTAGTCTCTTTAAGTACATGTACAAATTAAAACGTTTTATTAAGAAAAATATATGGCTCAATGATGATAACTTGTCTAGCACACCTACCCAAACAGACCAACTGTTTGGTATAGTATCTATTCACTGATGGAATAGCTGAAAATTAAGTTTCACCTCGTTTTAGCCATTTAAATTTGTGTTCCTACATAGAGCAACATTGCGATATCGCTGTTTACACATATATCTGTCTGGTAATGTGTTTAGTTTATTTCCGTTACGAAAATCAAAATTATGAACGCAAAATTCCAGAAAAAGCCAAAACAAAAAATTAAAAATGTAAACAAGCGTGCGTTACGTCATAGAGAAATGTATTGCAACTTGATAGACTTCAAACTTTTGCTGCAGCCAATCGGCCATCTTGTCGATATATCAAGATGTCTGTCTTGCGTGACCATTGCTGTGCGTGAGTTGATCGCTTGAACTGCAAAATATGTTGAGGAATGAATATATCTGCGCAAATGTATCAATGGCCACCATCAGTAAAATGTAAATATTCTGATTTTTACGTGGTCGAATGTGTAAAATAAACTGTTTTTCTCAGTCTTTCTGTTATTTAAACCCTTTAAATATTGGTGAAAAATATTGAAATTCTATTAAAATGGTGTGCACGGACTAATAATTGGATTCATGCAAAAACTGTGACGATGTATGATTTTGCTTACAAATGCCATATTTGCTGATCTATAGTGCACGATTTTTCTTAAAATAAATGAACATATGTCTTGGGTGAACGCTATAGATAAGTAAAATTAGTGTTGAAATCTCGTTAATCCATTCTTTCACGCAAGAGTTGACATTCTTACATTCCAGAAAAGGTATTTCAACAATTTTTTTACAGTGTTAAACGTACAGAATGCCACACGTATAATCCAAAAACCATTTAAACGTACAGAATGCCACACGTATAATCCAAAAACCATTTAATCGGTGCATGGATAATCAAAAGTTCACTGTAGTTTTTTTTATTTTAAAAGTTTATTAATTTTACAGTTTTTATAAATTATAATGTTAATGAGAACGTCTGGTTTTTAAAATTCTATTAAGTACTGTTTATTTGCATTTGGATTTTTGTTTCTATATATGTGTTTGTGCTTTAATAAGACAATCTTATTTGATTTGGTGAGTAATAAATACAACTGATAAAGGTAGTGTGAGTATATCAATAGTTCATTTAGGCTACTTTTTGATAGAAATGTAAGTCTACAGATTTTACTTGGGAATCAGCTGATGTTATATAATAATGAGAAAATCCCACTCTAACATTAACTACATATATTATTTTTTAATAATTTAGTGTTAACTTGAAATATCAATCATTGAATAAAATATATTGGTTTTCTTTTTTCAGCTTACAACCCCGGCTACAAACATTCATGTAAGTACAAAACTGCTAATTGTTCATAATTCTGTGGTAACAGATGAAGTTCTTAAAATAGTTACATATTGCCAATATTGTCATAGAACCTCGATCTGACGACATTCCATGGTTTTTGAGAATTGTGTGGTTATATCGGAACACACAACTTCAACCCCTAAAAATGCTCAAAAGTTTGTATTTTGATTAACATTTCTGGGAAACTTCCACTGGTTTGAAAAGTTGAAAACAAAACCTTATTTATCCGAATATATAAGACGACCCCCTGTATTTGCCCTACGGTAAAGGTAATAATTTTAATTTTACCACAAATCCTTATTAACAGATCCAGAGAATAAACTCAAAAACTAAATAAGAAATTCATTTTGACACACTATGCATAAGAAGAATATGAAAAAGCTTAACGTGTGATCAGAGCAATTTATTTTCTGTAAGTCTCTACCTGTGTACAGTATAGTGTCGTTTGCAGCACAATTGTTAAACATTTTTACATGCCTAACCACAACTAGTTTAAATTTTGTGTTATGATTAAAATATCAAAATTTTCTTTACTGTGATGGCAAAAAAAACTATTTTCATAGCGTGGCCACTCGTTACTGTACACATATTTCTTGTATAGGCAGGCCTAACCTTAAATAACAAATGGGAAAACAGTTTTCTGTCTGTAATGAGAACAACAAACATGTGCACATCTCCAAATATGATGCCATGTTGGTCATCACCATAGAAAAGAGCCTACACAGAGTTATGGAACAACATTCTACATTCACATGCATTTGTGCACACAACGGAACAAGCCCTACATGCACGAGAGCGTAAAGCCCAGTACACACGGGCATCTTTCTTGTTCACCTCGACTTGTAGCGAACTTGTATCGTGTGAACGGCCACCGAGCATACTGGTGACTAGCATACTAGTGACTTGTATATTAGCTAGTGCGGGATAGGGATGGTACTATTTTTCATTATCTTTCTTGTACTAGTCGAACATAAACGAAACAACTTTTATGCACATGCGAATGTTTCTGAACAGAATAGCTTACAAATATGAAGCATTTTGAAATAAATAGTGTCTTAGCTGAACAAAAGATGCTATTAAAGGAATATTTGCTGATCGTGCGTCATGTCACTTTACATCTGGATATAATCATCTAGAACAATAATTATGGCACTTACCTCCAATACTTGAAATTCAGCCTTAAAATCTGTATTAAAAATTTTAATGGTGTACACCAGATTGTACAAGAAAGTTGGCCGTGTGAACTAAACAACTAATTTGGTAGGATACTAGCTAGAACACTAGCTAGTGTTCCCTTTCTTGTACACAGTCGATGCTCACTTTCTTGTACAAGAAAGATGCCCATGTGTACTGGGCTTAAGGAATGGAACATGCCCTAGCTTACAAGACTTTTGTGCATCACCATTACCAAAAAATGTTTAGACGGGCCTGTGGTGAATTATTTTCGCAGTTACGAGTATAAACCTGTGTAGATCAAATTCCAGTAACAGGGTCTACCAGAAGAAAAGTTGATTGAAAATTAAATTAACCTCAGTTTTGGTTGTCAGTTGTGCTACTTTTGCTTTTAATACTTACCAAACTTGTACTTCAGTAAAGAGTGTGCATTTCCATAGAAACCAAGGACTATTTTACGTGCATAAATATTAACGTCAATAATTTTTTGTTGTGTGAAAATAAAGATAACCCCTAACTTTTTGGAAGTAATTTTGAAACTTGGTTAAGTACAGTTAATATGATGACTATATTTACACTTTTCTTGTTCCAAAAATTAAATGTTTAAAACATTAGCAATGCAAAATTTTTCCAATCTAATTACATTTGTAAAAGAAAAAGAAATATTGTTGCATATCTATGCATGTTATTAAAAACGTATAAATCTTAATAATAAAAATGGCCCAGAGGCCTGATGCAGTTCCCTACAAAATGTGACTTTGGCAAACATCAGTCAAATAATTAGAGCGCAGCATGCACACCTAGATCAGAGTACAGTAAAACCCCCTTATAACTACCACTTTTATAACAACCACCTCTCTATAACAACCCTTTCCTCAAGAACCTTGGGGTATTAAAATAGGGGTTTCACTGTACAATTAAACCTCTTTATAAAGACCACCCCTATATAAAGACCCCATTCTAGGGAACCATGAGGGGTCTTCATAAAGAGGTTTTACTGTATTTTGTTCCTACATCGTGCAACGTACCACTTACATATGTTGTTGATGTGCCCTTCATGTGCATTCCAGCAGAAGCTGTTAAATTTTTACAGACTTTTTTTTTACATCTCATTGCTGCAGCTTACCAATTATTGATAACTGTAGTATGTTATTGTTGCTGCTAAGGAAATGCAGGCAGTTGTCTTGTACTGTACATGTAAGAATTTACAAGTCGATTACTTACCAAGTAAGTAGTGGAGTATGTTACAGCAAGTGTTAAGTGGGTACCTGGTACAGTTGCTTGCTCGTGAGTGGTTATATCATCAGTTACCGCCAGCTCCACCATGGAGATTATCATTAGGGACCTCATTCACAAGAACACAAAAATGTGATTTTCAATTACCTGAAAACATAAAATTTGAATTTAGGCATTGCTTTGTAATAACCACCATTGTCTGGTTTCCAATGCTGTTTGATGTAATTTTGCCGATCTTCCCAATAAAATTATGAAACACGAAACACATTCTGAAACTAACATGACGTACTTCCAGTTTAATAACACTGTAATAAGTGTATAATATTGATTTTACTTATGTTACCACATGGTCTAAGTAATTATCTGCACTGTACATTGACGTGCCACGGTTGCATTGCTCCAGTTTGCCTCCTCACTGCCTAGTGACTGCGTGCTGCCCTTCTCCCTTCCCTGCCCCCTCGTCTACACTTCGTCTGAGCTGTCAGCAGGGCTGCCCCTAAGCGAGCACCGCCGACGCAACCCTCTATGCAGCTCGCCCACTAGGACAGGCATCCCTGCCTTAACCATAGCCAAGTATTATTATGAGCACACACATTGTACATCTTTTTACGGTGCCCTTTGAGGTAGTATTAAAAAAAATATCTTGATGTGTGTCAAAGCAGATGTTGTAGGCATAGTGATATTATCAGTTAGTCTGATGTATACTATATTCTCCGACTGTAGTAGGATAAATATATTTTAATTTTCAGGTTTGCCTTAATAGGTACAATATTTCCATTAATTTTTGTTGACTAAATAGTTTTTTTTTTTAAACCTTGCGTATTTTTACCGACGGAAGTAAAACGTAGCAGCTTTATATAATGGTTTTTGCATATCCTGAAAGGTATATACGTATTCCTGAGCACAACTGCTGCAACTCACAAATATGTTACACTTATGTAGTGTATGACGGAACGCGCCGAATGTTTTCCGTCCTGCTAGTATCAACCTGGCAGGTGGCCCCGGATAGCAGGATATCAGTTTCTCTTCGCCCTCCCGTCCTGATAACAGCACTAGGGAGCTCAGACACCAATTTAACTGCCTACTATAGTATATAAACTACAAGTTTTCTTAAGTCAATGACCACACTGCCTCAGTGTTAATTTATTCACCACGCCCTTCTGATGAATAAGCATGTTGTTGAGTGACTATTTAACTCTCTGGAAATCATAAGGGGACAGATTTGGACTGTAGGGAGAACAACTATGTATATAATTATACCAACCAAGTTACTAAAGTGTATTTCTTACCAAGTTGGCAGGGATGTGTGTGTGTTGCTGGGTGTTATCATTGCAGTGATAACCAGAGACCCTTGTTTCAATTCCTGGTCTCACCATCCTAATTTACTTCCCGTTGTTTTCTTAAATAAATGTTAGGTGTTATTTTTTGATGCAGACCATGACCATTCCCTTCCTGTTCCAGTGTGTCTAGTTGCACACACACAGCTATGTGACACTCTGGTTGAAGGTAATATCAATGTTTTTCTCTTTTTCAGGTCCTTGAAGACAATTGGGATGTTTCCTCAGTGCAAACAGTGGTCAGTTTGCTGTCAAATACTTCATGTAACTATAGTAGAGTTCCTTTATAAAGATAATTAAAATATTACACTTCAACTTATTTAATGGAAAATAACGTGTTTCATTGATTAAACATTATTTTATTTAATTAGTTTGGCTTGTGCTTTTTACAATGCTACCCAACCTAACCGTGCCACATAAGTGCTATCAGTTACTCTGCGTTAACCTTCCAGCTAAACTTAATGTTGTTTTATTGATTTAGCATAAATGGGTGGTAAGTACAGACTTACCGTATCTTGCATTGTTGTATTCTGAAGACAGCACTCTCAAAACATGTCGTAAAATCACAACAAAGACTAACCAAAGTCCAATAAAAAATGTGTACTACCAACAATATGTATAGCATATAGCACAAAAAATGTGGCAAGCAGAAAGATTGTTTCACAGACAGCAAGGTTCTAAAGAGGATGGAGGAATGGGATTGAGGTATGGCCCCGGCAGATAGACGACAGTCCGCTTGACATGGTTGAGACAAGTCTGCAAATTACGTTTTTGATTGTGAGTTTAATTCAAATTCTTGAGTGGTGATAACTTACTACAGATACTTTTCATTGTTTCAGTTTCTGTCAAGAATAAAAAATGTGTTAAAAAGTCCACTGAATGTAGATCATATGGGTCCAAGAAGTGAACCTACCGAGCTAATAGTTTGAATGTGTTTAAGCAAACCTGGCTCTTATGGATTGGTGATCAGTGTTCTGGTTGTGCGAGTGAGGAAACTAATATAACAGATTTATATTCTATTAAAAATAAATTTTTCCTCCCAATAATTTTTACATTTCTTGTGACAGGTCTTTATAGTTGCAGCCTGCTGTGCTGCCCTCTAGTGTCAAATTTTGCAAGACTCCCACCCACCTCTCGAATTATCGGCTAATGACGGGTGCCACGCCTGTTGACTAAGCTCAAAGACCCCTAAAAAATGTAAATAAAAATGGTCAATTTCGGTGTTTAAAATGTTAAAAGAGGTTAAAAAACTCAGCGATAAAAACATAAAAGCTGTGAAAAAAATGTTTGTGTAATACTGCCAGAATTTGTGCAAATTAAATTTTTTTTTTTTTCATTACCAGACTACCTATAAATATCCTGGCTTTTGTAAAAAAAAAATTTCCCTAAGCTTTTTTTTATTTTTGGGAGTCTTAAAAATTTCCTCCAATTTATTCCGTTCCTTTCAGTACATGTACAAATTAAAACTTATTGCTGTATTACAAAAAATATATCGCTCAGTGAAGATAATTTGTCTAATGTACCTACCCAACGAGACCAACTGTTTGGTATGTATTCATTGACGAAATAGTTGAAAATTATGTTTCACCACGTTTTAGCCATTTAAATTTTTGTTCGTACTCCTTGCAAACTTGAGCAACTGCGTGGTATCGCTGTGTACACAAGGATCTGTGTGGTGATGTTTTTAGTTTATTTCCGTTATGAAAATCAAAATTATAAACGCAACATCACCGAAAATGCTAAAACAAAACATTAACTTGTAAACAAACGTGCGTTATGTCATAGAGATATGTATTGCAACTTGGTAAACTTCGAACTTTTGCTGCCGCTACCATCGCTCGGCCGCTGTCTTGTCGATATATTGAGATTGCGGTACCGTGTAACCTCGGTCGTATGCGAGTTGATACGCCTCAACTGCAAAATACTTGGGAGGAATGAATACATCTGTGTGAATGTATGTATGGCCACACGTAGTGTAATGGTTGAAAATAAACTTTTTTTTTTTTCAATCTATCCATTATTTAAACCCTTTAAATATTAGTGAAAAAGGTTAACATCTATTAAAAGGGCACGCATGGACTAATTACAGAAAAACGACAGCTAAACGAAACTATTCGAAAAATATCAGAAATCTTCAATATTCACATACCCCTACCAGAAACCCAATATTGTTGTCAGACAACCATTGTCGACGTCTGCCGTGACTAACGTAAAGAGGCTATTGAATAATGTAAACTTCTCGGGATCAAAGAGATGATCACCACACAGTTTCGGCCATGAGTACGACTTTAATTCTTGCCCAGATTTGAATGGCCCGTACTGCCGTGTTAAGTTCTATGCATCATAATGTGTCCTGTAGAAATAGTGTTTTATTTCCAAGTTGTTGTATCCTGTTGTCATATCTCATATTGAGACTCCAGTGTTTTAATGTACGTCATTAAATTGTGCCTGCCTCGAACCCATATTGTGGATCATGTAACAAACCTAGTGTTATATTCATGATGCTGTGATAAGTACTGTAACTTGTGTTCGGACTTGTAAAAATGTGTAAATAGTGTATTAGCTTCTGTTTTGTGATATCGTTGGAACTGCATATGGACGCATCAAGTTTGTATATGTGTTTCCTACGCTGCTGTTTGTCGCTACATGTTGGCAACACTGTGGCGCTGCCTCAAGACTTGGCAACCCTGTCTTCCCGGATGAGGAAGACAGTTATTTTTCGGACATCATGGTGGTGAGTTCTGCTCTCGTGTTAGCTCGCTGCCAATCGATGTCGCTCAATTGCATCTTCGCGTAAAAAATAGAATTTACAGTCCATTTAGTTTGTGGTAAAACATAGGTCCTCCGGGCCGGATAGTGCCAGCATTTTTCGATCGTTTCGCTTGTTTTGTGATTATCGCATGATGTTCACCTCGTGTACATTGTTCTCATTTTCGACTGCTGGTTTGGACTCGTGCGTAATAATATTTGTGTTACGTTATTGTCGTTTCACTGGGTCGGACTTGGAGTATTGTTTATCACTTCGCGTGTTAGCGAGTTGCTAATTATTCGTGGTTGAGTAGTGCCACGTGGTCGTACTTGTTGTGCTTTGAGGTTATATTTGCCGTGTATTCCGAGTGTCACAATCTCTTCTAATGTTCGTACTGCTGTGTCCAACCTAAGCTTGCAGACCTCTCTTTCGATATTCCTGTCCTGATTGACCTTCTTATTGGTGCAGATCTCTTTCCTCAGATTGTGACTGGAGGCAGGATTGGGGGTCCATATTGTTGATGTTTTGTCGACCTTTCGACTTCATGTTCTTGTGTTCACAGCAGACATAAAGCAAATGTACCGCCAAATTGTTGTTCGGCCTGACCAGCAAGACTATCAGCGCATCATTGTATGGCGCTTCAGCGACGCTGACCCAATCGATGACTATCGGCTGAAAACCGTTACATATGGAGTATCGTCTGCTCCGTACTTGGCCATTCGCACGGTGCAACAGTTGGCTCAAGATGAAGCTAACCAATTCCCAATGGCATCCAAGGTTCTGCAGACAGATATTTACGTGGATGATATTGTTACTGGCTCCCATTCAGTCAACTCTGCTCTAGCGATACAGAAGGAACTGATAGCTTGTCTTGCCAAAGGAAGATTCAGGCTACGGAAGTT
>PNEQ01112866.1:0-33368 GCA_003012365.1 Medauroidea extradentata
TAGAGGTACGTCAATTTCGCGGATTCATCTGGCTGCAGCCTAGACTTGTCAGTCCTATACACCCACTGGCCACAATCGATTATCTATTGGCCAAACAGGTAGGAAGCCATAGCACTTGGCATTATTTCCTTATTTACTACTGGCTTGCAGTAGTCAAACGCGTTTCGTAACAGCCGCCAGCAAGTCACAGACATGACAATGAAGTATACATAATTGGCGTTCAACCTGACCTGGAATGTATATGCGAAATTTACGTACCTCTAATCATATTCATTAGGCACACAGTCCAGATCCCCGAATTACCTGATATCCTGCACATGTGTGTGGCACGGAACGCTGAGGCTCGATCGCTGGACGCGTGTCAACAGCGATAACCGACAGTTGGACGGCTTTTGTATAAAAGGAACCAATCAACATGCCCTTTAAACTGAGAAAACAGGTAATAAATTTAAGTTGAGTGTGTGGTGGTTGGTTCAGTGCTTTGCAGAAGGTAACACATGGCACACGGTGCTTGGTTATATTTATATAAGCAAAATTTAAAAGTTTGTTACGATCTCGAGGTACTTAGGCCATTCCAGTGTTTCAGGCGCACGTATGCAGCCCGCATTAATCCCATATAAATCAAGGCTAATTTTACTATCGCTATAGCAATAAGAGTATTACACATATCAACTTCAGCTTCACGGTTTATCAAAGTCACTATCGTTCTTATTTTCGCTGCGTTCGCCGAAGTCAAATGTAAGGAATGTTTTACAACTAATTTTACAAAACTTTTTTTTGTGCCACGTTCATAATGTAACCGTTTGTTATAATTGGTTTTGCAGAACACAGCGAAACTTAGATCGACTGTGTATTTGACAAACTGCGAAGATAATGCTTATATGTGTAATACTCTTATTACTATAGCGATAGTAAAATTAGCCTCCAGTTATATGGGATTAATGCGGGTTGCATACGTGCGCCTGAAACACTGGAGCGGCCTCTTAAGTGCGTGGTAAATAAATAAACGCTAAAAACATAAATTGATTTCTACTCTTTTTTCGAAGCCAATATGGATAAAATACTCAATGACAATCCTAGCTAATGGTATTTGCCAACTTCATGAGTAAATATTTATCCAGAATTACTAATTCGTTACGCGTGATCTCTTGCGCCGCAGTTAAATGCACGAGGTTCCGGCGTCAGAGATTGTGCCTCAGAAGTTCGTAACACGGGAAACAATTTTGTTTAAAACGTTGACTAAAACTATTGTCTAGGATTGCTATTGTTTAATTTTCGCAAAATGGCTTCACGAAACCTTCAGTTATACATTAATAGCGTTGAATTATGTACCACGCCCTCTTAACTCACACAAAAAAACAAATTCGCTTGGTTCCTTTTATTTAAAAGCCATCCAATTGTTCTCGGGGGCCCAAGTACTGGCGAGCAGGAGTGTTGTCGCAGGATATTCGGGAAGTCACCCCTCTGACCCCTGGCCGTTGTCGCGGGCAAGGGTGCGGTTTATCGACGCGGGCAGGAGGTGGCGCGCGTTGGGCAGGTGCTGGCTTATTGCTGAGGGGTATTGGGGGGGGGGGTAAATACAGCCCTGCCCTACACTCTGCCCCAGCCGGCAAGTGATTGGATGAAATATCATTTTGGACGTGTGACATTTTAGGACCGTGCCGCACGTAGCAGAGATGATGGCGTGGCCCGGGAACACTCGCACAGCCAGTCAATATCACCTGCGCAGACATGCTTGTTTAAATAAGCGTAAAAAGTACAAACAAAATCGCAGCGTCACATAGATAATAGTCTAACAAAAAATAACCTGCGCGAAACTGCCAAAGCATCATAATCCAGCACAGAAAGCCTCGCATGACGAATCCAAAGCTGCATTTTTCAAACGGCGTTATTTTTTGTCAAACAAGAGTGGTGACACAACCTTATCTTTTTTTAATAACGGTAAACTTCGTTTCATGAAATTGTGTTATTATAAGACAATATGTTCTGCTCTACAAGATAAATCATATGTTAAATACTGTTTGCAGAGAGTCTTACGAGGTAAAAAATAATCACTTGCCACGAAACGTCAATCGCTTATTTAATATTCTTCTCTAGTGTTTTTGTGGATATTTTGATTTTTAACATTTTAATTTTCTATTGCTGTCAAGTGACAACAGTTTGTTTTTATAATCATTACATTTTTATTAAAATCCGTTTCATTATCTGATTAATTCAAATATATTTTATTTAGGTTCTTTTCCGTTGTTTTATAAATGTCACGTTTACGCTCACTGTGACGGGTGATCGGTGTAATCAATCGTTAACGGATTTTCCTGCTAAAGAATAACCGACGCCCATTTCTAACTATACAATATTGTAAATTCACAGTGGTTTTTACACTTGGGGCTTCGCTACAGAGGAGAGTTTTAACGAAAAATTAATAAATTAATTAGAACGGCTCTGTAAGTTTGTACGCAAGTTAAATACAGACACTACGTGATACTTAATTCGGAGGAGTCCGGTTATTAACTATTTGAATAGATAAACTACGCTGAACTAAAGCGGATTATTTACATTTAGGATGTAGGCTGTAATCTGAGGTGATGTACAAACTTTGCTCATGATGCCGAAGGCAGTGGGGCTGTAGTCGATTATCTGCGAGCGGCATGGCTTGGGACTCGAACCTGAGAAAATCACTAGCTGTTACTGAATATATTTTCACAACAACAGTTGTTGTCAACCTTACTCCTTATATGGTTGGCAGTGAATTGCTGAATGTAGTTCCGTGTATTCTCCTATTTAAATACTACAGTAATGAATTGAAACCAACTAAAGCCGGCATGTTTTATAAAGTTAGTCAACTTTTTGTATCATACTACAGTACATAGGTTCCTGCGAACTGCAACAATTCTCTTACACGCACAATCATGGTGACGTGTCCAGACAGGTTATCCGTTACGCGCGGAAAGATACGAATTGGCTGAAAATATAAATTTAGCAGGGCTATTATGCGTGCTCACTTTATCCCGAACCGCCTATAGACTGTTCTATATAACAGCCAAGCTGGCTTCCACTGCGCTGTGTTTGGGAAGAGGACAAGGGTTCACTGTTTGATTCGTGTAACGGTGGCCTACTTGTTTGTTTACGTTTTGGCCAGAGCACTCAGAACATTGCCTAAAAATTAATACCGTCAAGCGTGGATACGTTGACTGCGGGGATAATATTGCCCGACTCAAAATATTGATTTGGGACTATTTAACATTCGTCTACTTAAGTATTTAAACCCTTAAGTTTGATATATTCACATAAAGTTTGTCATTTCGGCACCAAAGGGACCAAACTTAATATTTTGAGTAGAGCAAAGTTGCCCCTGCAGTCAAAATATCCCTATTTGACGGTTTGTCGAAAATATACATGACGCTGGCAAATAATAAACAAGGACATCAGAAGCGAACTAGCGAGTCGGCTCCTTTGATGCCAGTGAACTCGGGCGCTGATTGGTTAGTGTTGTCTGTCATGTTGTAACAGTGTTTTGCTGTAAACGTTATATATGCGACAATACATTTTCCACTGTTACTATATCAAGATTTAGCGTGTTTAAATTACAGTTGCTGCAATTATAATTTATTTTTATATAAGTGACAATATTTACAATCTGTAATGCGCTAATTTTTGAGTGATATATAACCACAACCTGGAATATTTATTGTTGCAGCCCGTCAAACAGACGCTGGTCATATGTATGTATTTCCACAAGACACGTGGTAATAAAATAAATACTAAATACAACTTACTGAATACAACGAAAAATACAAAAAATATCTCATTAAATTTCCCCAGAACAATTAAATTCTTAACGATTGGTAGTCTCACAAGGCTCATTTTTACCTATCGTTGAAAGTAAAGAGATTAAAAACATGTGAAAGGTTTGGTGGATAAAGAGGGCATGTTACGTTCGTTAACTTCGGTGAAAATTTAAATTTAAAGCTTATCCAACTTGATGAATCTTGATCATTTGCTTTACATATGCTACAAACATATTACAAGTATTGTGAAGTTTAAACACACCTTGGAAATTTTTCTTCCAAGATACTTTTTATTGCGTGTTTCTGAGAAGTTCATAAATGTGACAAGCCCACTTCACCCACCAAGGCCTTCATTTATAAATGCTTGTAGCTTACAAATTACACATGTCTTCTAACTCAAATGAAAAAATTACTACACAAAGTCATCACAACCCCACAATGTTACACAAAAAATACGCTTTCACGAGTCGTAAAAATGCAGTTAAACATGGCGCCTGATAAAAACAGAGAGAGCTGAGTTCGCGAGAAGTCTATGAAGTTCGCTTCTGATACCCTTATTTATTCTGTGATGCTGGCATGTCCTGTAGCGAGTTATGTCGAGTTTGCCCTGGCTGCGTTTGACGCAGTGTGAGAATGGCGGGTCCAGTAATACATTTTAAATAAAACCCATAAAAAAACTGTGTCGCCAGTTGGTCGCAGCAGGCGGTGCATGCGGGTCACGTGAGGGGTACGCAGCTGTCGACAAACACCCTGCGCAACTTCAAGTGTCCTCTTTCCAAGTTATCGTCCTTCCGGCGAGGAGATGGCGAAAAACATTTCATTTTACGTGCAACAGCACTACGTCCAACACAAACTCAACAAAAAAACTGTGTCGGTGACAAGAATAGGTAAATATGGATGTTGCTACCGACGAGGAAACAATGGAATGAACAACGAAGTTTCGATGGCCTAGTTGAAGACAGCAACAACCCAAAAGATGGTATTTTTAACCCCCGACGCAAAAATAGGAGGTGTTATAAGTTTGACGTGTCTGTCTGTGGCATCGTAGCTCCTAAACGAATGAACCGATTTTTTTTAATGTGACTTAATCGAGAGTGTTCTTAGCCTTGATTCAAGGAAATCTGTTCAACAGTTTAAAGATCATTAGCGCTTATCTAGGGTATTTTTTAATGAGCTGTTCTACTGGATGATCGATTTGAAATTTAGTATTCTGTGAGTCGGCTCTTTTTTTTTTTTTAAGTTTTAATTTATGTCTTAACTTGTTTCTTACTAAGTGTGAACAGCTTTCAAAATCTGCCAATTGTCTATTATGTACTTTTAGAACTAAAACATAATTATGTATACACTTTTAGACAGACGTTATACCGCGCAATAGCCAGAAATAAAATTTTAAACTGAAATGCATCACTTCTAGGAATTTCGAGTTGTTGCAGTCTTGAACCAGTCCATCGTTATGCCCCAAATTGTGGATTACAAAATATGTGACTGTCAGCACCATAAATCCGATGTTATAGTAAGTCAACCTTATGAAAAGATGACTGGCTTTCGCTTGTGCGTAGAGCTGTTTCCCTATTTGACTAAGCCAATAAAAATCCCGCTATTGTAATATTTGATGCCTATTATTGGTCTGCAGACAACTACGTTGTGTCAGACGTATATTACCCAATCATACGTGTCACAAGAAACTACAATGTTTTCAAGGGTATGATGGTACATAAAATTTTATCGATATACCATCATTAGAGATGATGGTATATCGCGAAAATGTTTTGCGCCAACGTAGCCTTGAAAACACTAACATAACGTAGATGTCTGCAGATCAATAACATGCATTAAATATTACAATAGCGGTATTCTTATTGGCTCTGTCAAATAGGGTAACAGCTCCACGTACAAGCGAAAGCTAATCATCTTTCCATAAGCTGAACGTATGTTGAAGCCTAGCAAATAGTCAAGTTTTCCCGCGATAAACCATTATCTCTAACCATCATCTCTAGTGATAACATGCAGCGTAACACAAGATTTATTTTGCTAATTACTCCATTTTCAGAGAATATATATTTTGAAGGCACTGTGCAGTGGCAATTGTCATCGTTTGGTCATGATTTACTACCGTTGTAGTCGTGCTTTTATTTATCTCGGTCTGAAAAGGCTCAATGAGATCCAAGTATTGCAAAACATAAATGTTTACTCGAGAATCAACGTAGAAGGAGGGTGCAGTTAGTGCAGTGACTAGAACACTCGCCTCTGAACAATTCGATCCAGATTGTATATTCGACGGAGTCGGTCCGCAGACTTTTGCACGTGGGAATCGTGTCGGACGATGCCGCTGGACGGCGGATTTCCTCGGGGCTCTCCCGTTTCCCTACCTCCCTACTCTGGGCCTACTTGATTGTTTGACCACATTTCATGAAATCCTTCAAGGCAAGCATATGCTTACGTGCACCCAGTAAATCTGCATCCGGGGTCCCCTCGGGTACCTTCCTCATACGATACTTATTTTTAAGAGCCGCTATCCTATTGAGTAACCAATTCTACCCCAGGGCTTGTAGCATTAACTTGGCTTCTTTTTGAATTGTTACTGACTTCATGACTTCCAGGAGTGTCTTGATTATTTACACGATTTACGTCTAGTTTGTCGTCAAACCAATTGAAGGAAATTTTTTGGTTCCTAATTGCAGCCAACGTATTTAGAACAAAGGTTTGTCGCCGGTTAGAGGAGATTGTTGGTAATACTGTCCCAAGTAGGATTATCGCTGATTGGCTGGTAGGGTATCTCTTCAGATTGTTGGCGTTTTCAAGCCGCATGTGGTAGATGTTTGATCTCATGAAGAGAGTCACCGATTAATACAAAAAATTATTTTGCACCAACTTCTTTCAATGGCTTGTTTGTACACCTGCATCTCTGCATCATGGTCAGTGATTGGATATCTTTAACTCTTGAAGTCTTTGTGTTGTACCCGCAAATCACAGACGTTTGGTCCCGTGCTAACTTTATTCTCATTGGCACAGTCAAATTAGCGACACCTTGGCGTAAAGACACACTGGCAATATCCGTGAAGCAGTGCTCGCAGAAGTGAACGTGGCAATGGAACAGCATTGTGCAAATTTTAAAAACATTACAGGTTATAATCATGAAAAGTAAGTCCTGTGCAACACCATATACAGAGAATAATAATACTGGCTGTGGAGACGACTTGTTTAGAGACAACTGAAGACTCCGTTCTTATGGCCGTTTTGACAAATATGTATTATTTAAAATTGTCTATTTTATGATTATAACATCGTTACTTTCATAAATATAAACTTATTTGTTTTAAAAACCGCGACTTTTGTGATTCTATTTCATGTTTTTCATTTAGTAATACAGGATGCGAAGACATAACTTCCTTTCTTAACACGGCAATAAAATCCATTATGTGAAACAGAAAGTTTCCATTTTAATTTCTATAATGTAGGTACATATCTAAATTCTGGTTTTACACAGTTTTGAAAATCAAATCAGGTAGGAAATGCCCCCCGTTATCCATTCGCTGGGTAAGCTGATTTCTGGCGTTTCTCATGAAACTTACCAGCACAGCAGGGGTAAGTTGGTAATTTCTGCCCGGATGTTGGCCTTGAGGACGTGTAGGTTACTTGGACGGTTGACATAAACGCAGGATATCAAATCACACAAAAAAATCACAAGGGGCTAAACAGAGGAGCGGACTGGTTACTTCAAATCGGCACTTATTGAGATGAGGCGCTCCAGGAAGTGTTCCCTCAAAACAGCCATCGATGCCCTTGAAGTGTGGGCCGTTGCTTCGTCTTGTTGGAACCAAATGTTCCCTGAGTCCAATTCATCAAGCCGCGGGGAAAAAAAAAGTTCCTGCAATATGTTCACATACGCTCCTCACAGTTCCAAGACATGATGGCGACTGACCACGGTGGGAACAAAACTTTACACCCACGTCTCTCAAATGAGACCATTCCCACCTCACTACGACATATACAGCCCGAATGGAATGCATTTCAATACAGAAAGTTATGTTGCCGCATCCGGTATGTAGAGAGATGCGAAATTCGCGTTATTTCTTGCCACCTGGCTTGACTCCAAATGGTTATATACTCGTCCAACTTCCCCATAGGAAAAAAATGCCGTGGTCTGCCAGGTAAAATATATCTGTCCAATAATTAAAAATTGCAGGTTTGAGTAACCAATTCGATGAGATTTTTTATTCAAGTAGATAATATGTTATCGGCAGACGTTTACTATGTGGTAGTAAGCTTTACTTTCTAGTAAAATATTAGAAACAGTTATTAGAAAAATAAGGGTTTGAAACCTATATAGTATATCTATATAGTAACCAAATTTTAAAACTGGCGTTTTGATTTGAAAATAATTTTGCTATCCGAAAATCTCCACGCGAGAGGTTTACGGATGTAAAATTATTTTCAAATGTATACGTGAGAATTTTCGAAGTCATGTTATTATAGAGGCGTAGATATTATCATATTAAAATTAATAAAATAACAGTTTTCCATATTTGTAGACTTTGCGGTTTCAAGCCCTTATTTTTCTAAAAACAGATTATAATTTTTTACTCGAAAGTAAAGCATGCTACCGCATAGTGCTATACAAATAAACGTCTGCTGATAAAATATCTACTCGGCAAAAAAATGTCATCGAAATTTGATGAGTAGTTCAGATTTTATTGACGATCGAGCATTCCAGTCACCCGCTTGACGTCGTACTTTTCCATGCCCTTTAACAAACTGAAAGACGCCGTGGGACAAGCTTTCTGTGCTGCACAGAACCTCGTGGCGTGTAATTCTTTGCAATGAGAATGACAGTACACAGACTGATCCTTTGGACAAGTAATGGTTTACATCTCAATAGAACTTCACTAAAGGACTGATATCTAGATTATTCGTTTAAGAATTTATGTTTCTTATTATACCCTAACCTAAGGCATCCGTCTAAAACCGGAACAAACACGAAAGGTACTTCGTTCCCTGGCTCGTCCATATACTTCGCCCACTCCACGCCGAATACTGATGAATGGGAAAATGTCTTTCTATCGCCCTCGGAGTAGGAACATGAGTTTTCCATAGCGATAAACGTTTTCAGTGCCTCCAGAATTGTCAGCTCGCCCGCTAACTTCAGCTTAATACTAAACTAAAAAATGTCTAAAATATTTTTTACAAATTTTTGAAGCTCCGACCTGTGTTCTTTGGTAAGCGAATATTAACGGACAAGAGGCCGGTTTTTAACACTGTCCTTCCACTCCCACTTTGACTCCACGTATTACAGATAGGCAACCCGTTGATACAGTGCGTAAAGCGGGTTGCGTCTATGACTGTATAGAAGGAAAATTTCTTAGTGCATTTTTACACAACGTGACTATCGACTGGCGTTATTACAAGGTACGCTAACATAAAAAGTGCGTACAGTTCTATAACACATTTATGACGAAGAGATTGCACTTGTTGTGTTTACAGAGCCTAAACAAACATATTCACTTTATTTCAAACACACCTACTTTTTCCTGTTGACTTGATCATTTATGTTGATTTTTTTTGCTTAATGATCGGACTCCATAATATTTCAGTGTTTGTGTACAAAAACTCAGAAATGGATCTCTGAACATCGATGAACCTGAAAAACTAGTATCTAGTGATTAAATATCAATTTCATCTGTTAAAAATAACAAAACTTTTGGTCTCTCAGAACACGTGTTGCACAGCTTTGGTGGTTTTTATAGTACATATTAGATAAATGTTTAACTACAATACGTCGTGAGCAAAAAGATACGTAGAATCCTATTGTAGCAAATATCGCACGTTTACCTGACCTCTACATGTATCTCTGTACCTGGCACAACTGATGTAGCAAACGTTCCGTAAGCTGCATAAATCAGTGTTTTGTGTGAGACCGGATTGGTATTTAGTTTGAGGACACAATCATAACAGCTGTGGTACTGGGTAGATTGAAAGTAAATAATTACCATGCCAGTTCATCGGAACATTGTGTTTCGCCAACGTAGCTTCATCCTGGCAGATGGATTAATGACGATATACATTTTACAACCCTGATCTACCTTCTTTTTACAAACAACGATTCTTGGCAATTAGATTTTTATTCAAATTAAAATGTCCCATATGTCCGGTCTCATAGGGCAAATAGAAATTGGTGAAATATGGAATGTTTTAATATTGTTGTAGTTTGTTGGCGTAATACAACAGCAGTGTGTTCACTTCCATGTGACATTAAAACACAAAATGCTGAAATTGATGGTCGCAATGTACAGTACTTTGCACATGCGTATGCGATGGTTCAAATTGCTCTGTACACGATGTAACCTGGTCGGCGGGATGGAGCGGCATTTAGTAGTAATGTTGTTATTCACAATAACAATTATTACACTACAACACTACTAAAACATTCCGTATTTCACCAATTTATATTTGTCCTTTGAGACCGGACTTATGGACATCCTGTATAAATACATTTATTTTTATGTATATATACGTATTTATGTATACATATGTAAATTTATTTGTATATATTTATTTATTTACATGGATGTATACGTATGTATGTGTAAATAAATTTAGTTATTTATTTATATGTATACATACACAGATTATCAGAACAAATATTTATTATATTTATTTATACACTAGCAGTCCGTCCACGGCATTGCCCGCGTATATTACTCGAAACCACAAATATTTACTACACTGAAGAGCCTCTTTGTTCGCCAGATTGATAGTTCAGCCATCAAGTATTAGGATAACAAACCTACAGGTTGAGCTTACTCTGCAACAGGCTCAGCAACTATAGCTGTCCATGTGAAATCCGCCCTATGTGTGTGCCTGCCACATATAACGACTGTCCGTGGCCTTATTTATGGTCACAGCTAAACATGTCTTGAATTTGAAAGAGTGTTCGAATGGTATAAGTACTGAGTGCATGTGGTATGCTGACTCATATACTTCGAGCACAACCATTGATGATTGTGTCCTAAATATATACAGTCGAAAGTTAATTACAAATAAATAAAATAGTAAATCCCAGGACACAGAGGTTGTACAAATCTTAACGATATAAATTATTGCAGAATGCTTACTTGCGTATTAATTATTTGTGTATGGCCGCACTTGCTTTTTCGGGTTGCCTGCTTTGAAATATTTAAAGATCAAGTATTTTCCCTTGGTAATTAAGGGTTAGTTTATCAGTACAAAATTGATAAAATTGTTCTTCTTATTTAGGCAATCATCATTCTGAAGCAAATAATATCCCAATACCTCAACTGGTTAGGTATATATAATGAGGTGACTAAAAGCAAATGTTTCGCCTTCCTGTACCTTTAGTGATTGAACTTCGCCAAATCTTACTATCACGTGTTAAACATTTGTGCATGCATCCAGTTGAGGTTAAAGTCACAACGATAGCTCACTGAGTAAACGCTTAAACGACGATACATTCAAAAATATATTTCATCCCTTCACAGGTCTTAGAGTTCGAATTTATAAAAGTTCTGAAATCTGTTAATGGGCATTTACATAATCAGTCATCAAGCGAGAAGAAATCTCTTTATATGGACGGATTCGATGGCCAGTACACGTCCCATATATTTTCACCTCCTTATGATCGAATTTAGAAAAGGAATCTTTCTAAACGGATAATGCTGTTGCATTGGACCGTGACGACAGACCGTTGGGTATTTCATATAAAAACGATAGACTGCAAATGCCTTTCATCCCTTTTCATCACTTTTCAACCCCTCAGGTGTCAAACTTCGAAAATCGTGTCTACGTATACAGTATGTGTGCGTGTATATATATATATATATATATATATATATATATATATATATATATATATATATATATATATATAAGTTCAGTGGGATCGACGTATATCGATAACGAATCGAAAACACATTTATCTCTTCGGAGTCGATTTGGAAAATACCCTTAAATAGTAATTTAAATATTTACATAATCATCACTCAGAACTTCTATATATTATATCGAGTTGTTCGAAAGATATGGATGACTAATCGAAAACAAATTTATTTTCTTCTCATCCCCTTACTTAAATAATTTCGAAACGTCTTGAAGTCCTGTCTTAGACATTAGTAAACGTATCTAACTGAATTAAAAATCACGTTGATAGCCCATTGAGTTCGAGCTGTACAGACGATTCATAAAAAACACATTTCCCCCTTTTTACTTCATCGGAGTTTAATTTCGGAAAATCCAAAGATTCTGTCTGGGTATTCACATAAGCATTATTTTGAAGCGAAAAGCAACACTGTATCTCCAAGCGTTTGATAGATATCGATAGTTAATAGAAAACATTTTCCAGGGATTTTCACTCTTTAAAGGTTGAACTTAAAAAATTCTTGAAATTAGTTAATGAGAAATTTTATAATTGACCCATTGAAATAAAGGCCACGACGATAGACCATCGGGTTTGAATCATATAAAACAAATTTCACTCCTTTTCGCCTATTTTGGGTGGGATTTCGAAAAATCCCGTCTCAGTGCTCGCCTACGACCTGAAGGGAATTCATACAAAACATTTTAACGCTTCTGGGTCAAGCGGTTTGGGCTACTGTTTAATGATAAGTCTGACAGCCAGGTCATTATAGACGATGACACACAACTTGATACAACGACAGAAGTTGGTAGAGGAGTCGGCCATGGCCTTCGTTGAGAGGCTGTATCAGTGTTTTCAGGCGCATGTATGCAACCCGCATTAACATCAAATAAATCAAGGCTAATTTAAGGTTGGCTATAGCAATACGAGTATTACACATATCAACGTTATCTTTGCGATATATCAAAGACACAGTCATTCTTATTTTCGCTGCGTTTGCCGAAGTCAAGTATAACAAACGGTTACATTGTAAACGTGATACGAAAAAACTGTTTTGTAAAATTCGTAGCAACCGTTCTTTATACTTAACTTCGGCAAACGCAGCGAAAATATGAGCGACTCGGTCTCTTGTAAAACGCGAAGATTATGTTGATATGTGTAAAACTCTTAATGCTATAGCGAACCTAAACTAAGCCCCGATTTATATTGGGTTAATGCGGGTTGCATACATGCGCCTGAAACCACTGATACGGCCTCTTCAGCGCGCGGTCTACCGCAATTTTCATCACCATTTTTAAATTTTTTATTTGAACTAAATATTTTTTTTTATTATTTTGGACACAAAATGTGACTAAATTTGACTCTTATGAAAAATTTTTATCTCTCATAGTTTTCGCGTAATGGCTTGTTAGTCATATTTTGAATGTTCCCGTTTTAAGGACTGCACTAAAACCAAGTGATATACCAAACACAAAAAAAATCACAGTGGATAAAGACATTGTAGGCTACAATTTCATGCTAATAAAAATAAATAATAAAAATTATTTGTATCTAAAAAAATAATTTCGTTTTTAAAATTTTATTTTTAGTTTCAGTATTTTTTTAAAATTCAAATAATTTTTATTCTTTAATTTTATGAGCATGCCATTGTAGCCTGCAATGTCTTTATCCGCTGTGATTTTTTTGAGTTTAGTATATCAGTTGGTTTTAGTGTAGTCGTTAAAACGGAAACATGCAAAGTATGACTTTAAGAAGCCATTACACGAAAACTATGAGAGATAAAAAAAATGTCATGAGAGGCAAATTTAGTTTCATTTTGTGTCTCAAACAAGAAAAAAAATCTGGTACATAAAGAAATGGTGATGAAAATTGTGATAGACCGTGCCCTTAAGAAATCATTCCGGCATTCCCCTGGAGCGATTTCGGGAAAGCAAGGTAAACCGAAATCAGGATGGCAAGAACTAGGGATCGAACCCGGGCCCTTCCAAATACGTTTCCAACGTATACCGTTGTACTACCTCACTTGGTAAGTAAGAATAGGGGTTTACATTTAAAATTGTATACTGTAGTATTTATGCAGCTGTGATGAGTATAATATTGCTACAAGAACAGAAACGAATAAAACATATATGAGTGGGTGTATTCGAGTGCTTTTTGAGAATTAAAATACTTCCGTGTCCATAAATTTCAGTATAAAGATAAAACAGCCTGAAATATTCTATAGTAATATGAACCGTGCCGAGATAAACAAAACAGTCAAGCGTTAGTAGATATAGATTCAGCAGGTGACTAGTCCGACCTTGTTTAAGGTAACATGTAGATATCCTTGCTCAAGCTACGGCTCTAAGGAGAGGAGCGTTCCTAATAATTCGGCATTTATGTTTACAGTTAAAATGTTGGTGCAGTCTAAATCGTTAACGCTCAATAATATGTACGTAATATTCCAAACGTACGTAGGCACTATATAGTGCTCTCCTCCCCTCGTCAATAGTAGATGTTATGTGATGTTATGTTATCATATCAGAAGCGTCGCTAGCTAGGCGCCCCCTATCCCCTTTTGTTACGCTTCTCCAGTGCTGCACAGCCCAACATACCGGCTGCGTGGGTGCTGCCGTGAGGGTCAGGCCCGGAGCAAGGACGCAAAAATAGCGCGTCGTGACGCATCCCCCTCGCTACAGCTGACGCACGCCAGACCGACCCTCGGCGTGCCGAGTTGTCCCCCTCTCGTCATCAAACCCTTGCCAACTGCGAAAAATAAAACATTAAGGGTGTTGGACCCGTAAAAATTCATTTTTTTTATATTTGTGCCAAACACTGTTCAACTTTTGCACATCAGATAACACGTCATTTCCCCAAATAAAAAAAAATAGCCCCATAGTTTTTGCGTAATCACTCATCAAAGTCTCAAAATGGCCATTGCGGTGTAGCCAAAATCAAAAAAAAGTAATTAACGAATAAATTCAAAATTACAGGAACTGATAGTTAGTGAATCAATGCATTTTACGACATGGCTGACAAAAGTTAGTTTTGAAAATTTCAATAGTAGCCAAAAGTCAAAGTTATGCAAAACTTTACCCATTTTCATCAATTTTTTAGAAATACAAAAAGTTATCGCTTTGTGTTCACAAAAGTGTCTTGAAGTAGCTCACATCTTTAAGAATCAATATGAATTATCTTGTTTCTGCAAGTTAATTACTTTTTATTATTGTGGCTACACCGCAACTGCCATTTTGTGACTTTGATAGGTGATAATGCTAAAACTATGGGACCTATTTTTTTTTTTTTAATTTGGGGAAATGACATGTTATCTGATGTGTAAAAGTTGAACAGTGTTTGCCACAAGTATAAAGTTTTGAATTTTTACGGGTCCAACGACCTTAAAACATCACACACATTGAGGTTTCTTCTTTTGTTGATACTTACTTTTTCACGTACCGGTAGCGGCGTGATTTCAAATAACGTCACTGCAATTTTAGACCGTCCATGGAAAAAAAAAACACTTTTGAATATCGTATTGCCAAAAGTTTCAATAAAAATACGTGTTTGATTTTGGACATTTTCGAATCAACGCACTGTGCTCATTACTTACACTGTTAACGTTTATGTCAACCAGCTACTTAAAGATTCAAACCGGGAAAAGAATGCACAGTAGCATCCGGTTTATGCTCCAGAATAAGACTGGCATATGAAATTTTACATAATCACTTAAATATCCTTGGACAGCGTCGTGTGAATTGACATGTAAGTTACCTCAACTCTGTAACTGTAACTCGATGAAAGAATAGCGTCTCGATGAAAAAATAGCGCCAGTAAAAACCCGAAACTCAGCAATTTTTTTCTCATGTACGTTTGTGCAACTGTTGCTAATATGATTTAAATATTCTGATGCCGCAATTCTAATTGGGATAAGTCTAATGTAAAATAGTTAATATACAACAAAATGTTCCGTGCTAATATCTATAGGGACTGTATTTTCCGACAATAGATTGATAAACATAAAAAAATTTGAACAAGCGCCATACTCTAGACGTTCAAATGATAGTGAGAGCAGATTGAACAAGTGTACGCCGAACTTACGGAATTGTTATTGGATATCCAAAGAAGTTAGTTAACACCAGTCAGAATTCTTCGATGTAAGTTATGAGGCAGTATTTATTAAATTAAAAGCCGTAAATGAAAATACTATTTCAATGTAAACGTATAATAACGACATTTGTTTGTCGCTCAAAATATAGGAAACATTATACACACGCAATTATGTTATATAAATTTATATCCTTGAAACTGTTAATAAAAACAAAAGTATAAGGTTTTGGAGTTTCAAAATAATGAAGTATTTTATCCTGTTTCTATGCACTTGGGTATCAGTAGTCTTTGTTCTAAAATACGTACCTATTGAGCCCCACTTTCTCAGCCTCAGAAATCGTCATAAATGTTTCACATAGTAAATCACCTATAATTTGTGTAAATCACATAGAAATCTCGACCAAGTATAATTTCACAATTTTGTATGCATTATTTCATGGTATAATATACAAACTCCTGGAATTTTCTTCGTAACTTCAAACGAACAGAATCTCAATATTTGAAATCAGCGATTAGTGCAATCTCGTCTGTCAGATTTGGACAACAAACTTGCTTTCTAGGAATGAATCTTGTATTACCCAAAAAATAAATCAATATTCTTACAAAAATTCTTATAGACACTGCTGTACCAAAAATATTTTGAAACATAATTCTGGACATATTGATGTTAACGAAATCCGCGAATTTAAGTAAGTACAAAATAATGAACATTATATTTAACAACTCACCGCGTCTTATAAACACAACATTATTTAAGTCTAATTAAACTAGGTTAGCATTTGTATGTACCGGTATCAAACTTCCGCGTTTGCCGAGCGAGAACAGTGGATTGATAAGAGTCATAGTACCACGCTCGACGATAGGCACATGGCCTCTAGTCGCAGCGCGCTAAACCGGCGTGCAATATTTTCGTAGAACTCTTTTTCTACGGGACTTTAAGCTTTGACTTTAAGATGTTATTTTTGCATATATGAAGTAAAGACCAATGCACGGACCTTATGTTGCAGGTTACAGATTCAGGTCGTATTTTCAGAGTTACAGCAGCCTAAAATATCCGTATTTAGCCAATTCCAGAGGACTCAAAGTCATGTTATAACAAGCGTACTAAATTCCTAAAACGTGACATATGAAGTATCAAGTGGGCGTTATTTACATAGGTAACAACAATAAGAATAGTTCAGCGGTTTCGCGTAAAAACGTTTTCACGTGACACGCCACAACACCGTCCAACGGCTAAGTACACAGTCCTTTTAATATAAAAGTCTCAGGCTGGTTACGACTTGCTGAAAGCCTAGTCCAACTGAGAGGCTTTATTCCAGGCTGGAATAGCGCCATCCTGTGTACGTACGGAGATGCAGCCAACAAGGAGAGACTTGGAGTGGAAGAAGACAGCGACAATCCACTGCAAGGATATAATTCTTCGACAACGACTGAGATCCCGGAAGACTCTCGTGAGGACATCTAAAGTGCTATCGCCTCACCAGACAAGGCAAGGCTGTAGCTATGAAAGAAGACCGCTCACCTCCGCGGATGGATGCCAGAGGCTGAGCAGCTACCGCTAGGTCATGACGGAAGTTGGTTATTGTTGTGAACGTGCTACGTTCAGTAGTGGTAAGGTCAAGGGATAGCTTCATTACTGGCGATGCAAGGTGCGACTGTGGACAAAATCAAACCATAAGTCACGCGCTTCAATGTCCTCTGTGTAACTTCTTGTAGAGACGAGCTCCTGCGAGCCATCTCGAGTGCCGTGGTCATTGCTCACTGCTGGACACGTGTAGCCAAATATTAAAATATTAAATTGTTTATTCCATATATTACAATTTGTTCATATCTCTGTATTTACATAAATTGTAAAATGTGTATGTTTTCGACTCGAAAATAATTTCAGCAAAACTGATAATACACAATTTTGTAATAACAAGTGGCGGAATGGTTAATGTTATTTGAAAGGAAAAGCTAAGAAGTCTTTTAAAAGAGCTGACTTAACGGTAGACAACATATAACAATATTCGAATTGGCTTCTTACGATGCTAACTGAGAAATCCTTCCATAATATCAGTATTTAGTCCATGGTGACTTCGAAATTAATTGTATGGCAAGATCAGTTAAAAATAGCCTATTCCGCTAGTGAAAACTGTAAAAATACCCGGCCATGGTTGACACAGTGGCTAGAGTGCTCGTTCTTGGTGTGTTTTGGAAACGCTGGAAAACCGGATTTGAGTTTCTTTTCAAACTAACCGAATGGACCAACCTGGCCTGGGACCAAGTGAGAAAATTTTGGAAAGCGCAAGCTTCGAAATTTCACTGTGTAGATAATTTTTAACAATTTTATTTTCGTTGATATAAATTCACTGGAACAGTTGTGAATAGATAAGGGAATATGTAAAATACCATTATGTATTTTACAGGAAAAAATTAACCATTTATGCAGTTTGAAGTTAAGAGAAGTGATGACATTTTGGTGGAGCAACAAAGGAATGACATGGCAGGGGAACAGAATAGCCTACTGTAATCGCAACGCTCAGTTATGTAAGAGAATTTATAAGTGACAAAATAATGATACATAATAAAATTTATATTTTTATTCCAATAGTATTTAATTTGTGAAACTACAGAGGAAAGAAGGGGAGAGGGGTTATCCGCGCAGGATTCTTGACTCTAGAACCTTAAATCTGGGCCTGGCAGCTTCCTAATTTCTCTCTTGAAATATTTGCACGAGGGTAACTGTTTAGTGGGTCGTAACCGTAGAGTCGGCTCGTTGTCGAAACTCTCTCCTCGCGACTGTCGGCCGTAGTTTACCTCTACGGAGCTCGCGACGACACAAGAGCTCGTTACCCCATCTTCTCAAGCTTGTTGCATGAAGGAAGGTGAAGGTGGTTGAAGACGGGGAAGAGTGCCGGGTTTCTGCTCCTTTTTGCGTCTCCCGAAATTATTTACAAGCTCTTCCTGGCAAGCCTTTTCGAAACACCCTTCTCCTCCTCCTGGCCGTGACACCACGTCTTCGTGGAGTATTGATGTAGAACCGTAACACGCCTCGCCTCTCGGAATTGCCAACCGCGACGTGGCGAGCCCTCCAGCCTGTCTCCAATTGCGTTTGCTTGTCTTCAACCCGGCCCTGCCCCTTCGCGATACCGTCCTACCTTCACGCCGCGTGTATTATTAACGGCCGCAAGAGCGCTCGTACGTGTGTGAGTGTGTTATCGAACACTGCATGCACAGGATGTTCCCGTAAAGGCGCGCAGAAATAGAACTGGCGAATAGGAGCTGCTATACGGAGCTTTTTGAAATGGAAGAACGTGTGGTCAACACACCAAGCGAATTTGCTACATAATCGTACTTTGAAAATTTTTCTTCTTAAAAGTAAAAAAGCTACTGTTAAATAATCGAAAATGACGAGTGATACAAAGCCTCGAACATTCCACCTTCAAGCAATAGTTAAGTGATACATGAAGAACGACAGTTTTCTAATGGTTCAATGCCATGTCTAATATTTTATGTGGAGATACGATGCTATAATAAATGAAACGTTAGAACTTTAGAAGACGACTTTGTAATAGACAGTGGCCTCAGCCCACGGCAATGCAATTCGCAAAAGGAATTACTGAAATGTGTTGATCGACGGAAATATTTCCTACTTAAAACGCATCATCATCTCATTTCCCAACTCTTTTAGGTAAGGTTTGCAATTATAAAAATAATATCACGTGAGTTACATAAATTACTTGTATACGTTTTCAACTTGGGAAACATAAGAATAATTTAATATTGTTTAAGCTGAATTTAACGAATCTCACTCAGTTTGTATGACTGTTCAGAGTTTAGAGGCTTCACTGTTAACGAAGTCAAGAAAAGTTCTGTAACAAAAGCACTTAGGACAGACTTGAAACGAAAGGTTTTGCTTTTGAACTTCAGTAATGGGCCTGGAGCAGCACTCCGTTACCAGCTTTGTTTGAACAACGCCTGTGTTCCTTGTTATAACGTAAATGTTACATTCTGCGGTATTTAATACAATTAGCGACTGTTTTCATCCCGATCTTCTGCCAGCCAAGACGTATCTGGAGCATCATTAAGCGATGAGTGGAGGTAACGTGAATTTATTAAAACCTGTAACTTTTGCAATTTCACGAACAGTTCAAGAGACTTCATTTAGAAGTACTTTCAACAAATTAAAAAAAAAAAGATAAATTACGTTGTTGAAAGTCTTATTTCACTTCCTGGGCAATTCCGTTAAAAATTTTCGAGCGAGTCTAGTTTAAATCTCCATTTTAATGCCTTACCGTATAGCCCTAGGCATAACACTCGCAAATATAAGAAACAATTTACTTTGCGACAATTTTATGAGCTTGGCCTCTTCTGCTATCATACGTGGAATAAAGAAATAAGCACGTAGGAGGACAAAAACTGGTTAAGATTGTGTCATTACTCTAGAGACTATGGTACACCTAGCATGAATAACTTATTCATTTGCATATACCAACTGATGCGTTAAGGAAATAACGGAGAATATCTGTTTATAGAAGATTTTACTATTCTGTGCATAGTTTTGTACTTCAATGTAACTAGGTTTTATTTTGTTCTGATTTAAAGAGTGAGAGATAATAGTATCGGATATTTTGTACAGATTATGACAAAAGTAGTGTACCGATTTCATTGCACCATGGCAATTTATACAATATTTATGTCAACAAAGCATGAAGCAAGGAAAACGGAATTGTTCATGTAAAATAATAAATTGTAGTCAACTGATGAGACCACTGCAAAAATTATGGATGGTATTAGGAATTACATTTACAAGAGAAGGAATATACTTTGGAACCCTTTTTTGGAGAAACGTGTATATTCTAATGTAAACATATCTGGACAGCCATCTGAATTAAAACGTATGCTAATGGTTATAAATAAAATGTTGTAAATAAGAATAAAATTATTTCATGGAATTACTTTTAATCGGTTCAGTGCAACTCATCACTGCAAAGAATTCTTACTATAGTACAATACGGTGCGTATTCAATAAAAGCACAGTTTCTTCTGCTGACTGATACAGATTGTTTGTTTTATCTGACAGTGGGGAAAATAGAATATTTAATTAGCTAGTAGTTACAGAACTGCAAAAGGTGTTGTCCATACTTCAGTTTTTTTTTTTTGTGATGGTATGATAAAACCTGCAACAATAGTCGCTAGATTGTTTTAAGTACGTGGGTTTGATTCAAGCGAAGAATAAATTAGGAAATTAATGTACCAACACTATGAAACACAAGGGAAATCAACACCTATTTATGCAATCACGACATTCTGTAAGCCCACAATAACGGGTAACATTTTACTATCAAACAAATAATTAGGAAGACAGAATTCTCCATATTCTGCAGTTGCACCCTATAGTCATCCTCTAGACATGACTATAAAAGAGACTCCTTTAATAACGGAGTCTCACAGGTACCGTCGTAGTGCTTGTGTGGTGAGTTAAGGGTTCCAAAACATGTTGGAACAGCAACACTTTCGCAGTTCGAGTGGTAAAAGGACACTTCTTGTACTCATATGAAAGGGACTTTGTTAACGCTTTACGAAGTGACTGACATATTTCAAGGATTTAAAAATCTTAAGGATTCTGCCTTGTTACATTAAAATAGTGTGGAATCTTGAGTTGGATCAGGGCCATATTGCATTCGCACTTTAGGTTAGAATGGCAATGGAGGGGAAATGTAGAATGAACTTAGTACAGTTTTATTTAGATAGTGCACAACATAGTACAGTTAACTGTAAACTGCGCAGTTCTTATTGCAACCTACTACAATGTCCATAGATGATTTCAATAGATTTGACATCTTGTTTCGGCTTTTCCAAAGATGAAGTGCCGCAGCATAGATACAGTTTTCCTAATAGTCTCATGCCGGCAGTAAAAGTAACATTCGCTGTTAGACAATATATGAATGTTGCATGTGACCAGAGACAGTTGTCATTTTTAGTACGCATCATTTGTTTAAATATCGGATGTGTTGAAAAATTTTAAGAATTCTATAACAATAATTTTGCATTTAATAAGTTTTTTTACTTCTGTAGTTTAGTTATTCTTTTAATGTAGAATGTTACAGCATACTCCCTCATAGTACTACATAAATAAACGTCCGCTGATAAAATATCTTCTCGGCAAAAAAAAAATCTCATTGAATTTTGATGAGTAGTTCAAATTTTATTGACGATTGTTTATTCCTGTCCGCTCGACACTGTACCTTTCCATATCCCTTAGCTGATCTGAAGAGAGAGCCAGGCAGACATAAATTATTTTACGTGCGACGGTGAGTCACGATATGTGAACTTAAATGTGTAGTTTATTTTTCTCTGTGGTTGTAAGTTTTTTATCGCGAGGTGTGGAGTGCCAGTTACAAACGCTTATACTGAGATTACAGGAACGAGACAGATACAACGAGACAGATACAAAATGAAAATAATAATTTTTCAGACAATCGCGTCGATACTTCTATGACGTCAACGGGACGAAAATCGTTGGCACGAAGCGATTTCCATACAAAAATTACATCTAAATTATTGGCCTCGTAGACAAGAAAGGGATGGAAAATGTATTTTTTTATAATGTTTGTGAGCTTGGGGGTTGAATTCATCTGTATTTTTATTTTATTTTGCATGCAGTTCTCGTCCATATTAAACGCAAATCAACGCTTACTATGCAATTTTGTAATTACGACCGTATTTCCACGCGTCAAATATCAGTAGAGATGGACACGAATTTATAAACTAAAAGTACGAAAAGTATATGTTGGTTAGTACTTTGTGACAAGGGACTGGTTTTTATTTTAAGTGTTAGTCAAGAGGCGGTAAAACTAGCATTACTTGTCACGCTATTGTGTTTCCAGAACTCACCTACGCATTGAACTTCTGTGAAACACCGAGGTGAAGCACTCACTGTATGTTGCTGGGTAGCTAGAGTGACTGGCGATGTCGTGCTAATGAGAGTGCCAATACATTGACAGATGTAATACGTCAGTTGATAACAGACGTGGCTCCCTGCGTATCACGTGTAACCGAGAAATTCAACTGAACGATTTGTGTTTCAGCACTGCGTCGTAAATTAATCTGCCATAGCCCCGCTGCTATAATTTTTTTGCATTTTTAAATCAAACAAGCGTTACTAATAAAATAATATTAAAATCTAGTTCTAAAATGTGCTACATAGATTTACTAGATATAGACTAGTACAAACGATTTAATTTTAATAAAATGCGCTAACATATTTTATCTTATTGTTTTTGGGAGATCCTTAATTAAGTTACATTGCTGATATATTATACGTAAATATATTTTTTATGTTTTAAAATGTTGGCTGCTTGAATGCACTTTTTTTTCTCCGTCTAAGATGTATTATTCATGTTCGAAACACAACAATATTAATACAAAATCTTTCCAGATGCTTCGAAATAATATTTATATATCACTGGAACGTGTGTTTTCGTTTGCTTCCTTTATCCTTGCTGGGTTTCTTTGTTCTCCGTGTTTTCATTCGTAGGGTTTGCTTTATCGGATCTGGCTTTGAACTTGAGATGAAATGACATTATTGTCGTACGTTGTGCAGCAAAAGTCTTGACAGCAATAAAACCAGTTTAATTGAAAAGTCAAACATATTATTTGGTTCGAAGTAGTGGTATAGAAAGTTAATTAAAGCAAAATTAGCTGATTTTTATGTTTTATTCTATTTCGCGTTATATCAATAAATGATAATACAAGAATAAACATACTATATAACCCGTGGAAAATTCATTTCATACTCATTGACTTTTAAATTCAACGTACTTTGAAAAATGTACGATTTCTGATGGAAAGTGAATTTGAGAAACTACTTTATTGAGATAAAACGTTAAAATTATAACTACCTCGTTACAGAACACATTTGTGCACAATTTTCGGTTTACGAATGTGCAATAAATTCTCATAAGGGATGGTTTTATTGTTATTATCAGCAAAAGTATTAATGCGTCTGTGGGTAGGCGTATTGTTGAAATATTGCTTTTGCATACTGGTAGTTACGATTATATGCAAAATGTTTCCTGTCTTTTTATTTTGTTTACTGTTGTGAAATAGTGCATGCTGAATACCTACAGTACTCATCACTATCCTTTACGTCGTGATGATTTACATGATTTAAATTTACTTAGTTTGTAAATACCTATTCAAATCATATTAATAGTTTAGTATCTAGCCTATTATTTAATTTCAATGGCTGTACGATAGAGCAAAACTGCCGCAAATTCGTTCCACAAAATTAAACACAGTAATTTTGTAATTATCATCATTATTAATAATGTTAAAGAAAAAGCGTCCAATATACAAACTCGCGCAGAATGAGTGATTGAAATAAAAGCACGATTACATTAGGAGGCGTCAAGAATTATCGGCATTTAGTCTGAATGTATTTAACACTAAAATGTAGACATGTATAAGTTTTAAAACACTCAGTCGAGAACAACAAAAAAAAAAAAATAGCCAATGATAATAGTAAATTCACTCACGAGGAACAATAAGCTAGCAGTAAGTAAAACATTTTTAATAAAATAAGATCAGTTTTCTTCATTTATTTATATTTATTTTAGTAATTAGCTGTTTTACTAGACATTTAAAATGTAAATAACTTAAATTGTTAAAAAAATTTAATTAAATATTTGAAAAACTATAGAATGTATAGGTAAATTTTCACGCATTTAAGTGCGGTTTGAAAACTTTCAATTTGCACGCGGGTTCACATGCCTTGTTGAAAAGAGAAAGAGAAAAAATGGCAACCTAATAATTTATTTAAACAAGAATTTTCTGGTTTCCAGAAACAGCATTCAGTTGGTTTCTCACTCGCAAGATGGGTAGAAATAATTATTATGTGCTATGTAGGAATACCATAACAGAAAAAAAAACATTTAGCGTCATAATATTATCATTAGAGTTGAGCACTGTAAAATTATATTTTTGGCGGCTTCAACAAATACTTCACCAGTATCCATTTAAAAAATCCTTTCTCTCGAAATACTAAAACCATTTTATGACAGTGAGCGTACGTGGTTTGGTAATAAATACAGTTGTTTTTCTTCAGTGTCCATTATCGAACACTGTTTTTTAATGGAGAACTGTTTTTTCATCTCTTTCTCTATTATGACGAGGGTGTTTAAACTTTCCAGATATTTGCCATTGGTTCTGTTGTCAAGCGTCACATAGAGTGTTTTTAACGTTATATATTTTCACAGCTTAATGGATATGAAATTTCATCGGCGTAAAATACTCAAATTTCAAGGTGAAGCATTATATTAGCACCAGCTCTTTATACATTTCTTAGACATTTTTTTAGCTATGTTAATAAAAGTTTAAAAGTCTTAAAAGTAACAGTATTTTTGGAAATTGTTCTCTAGAAAATTCAGCAAATAAATATGAAAACCAGCTCTAAACGAACGATTAAAATAAAGATTACAGTCATTACTACAAAAATACATATTACAATCACTTGTTTTACGGAAGAATGTTTTTATGTTCTTCGACATTATTATAGACAAACACTGGAGCTAGTGATGATCATTTATAACTGAGTGGTAACGAAATTTTATTACTTGTGTAATACCATGATAATACACAACTGTTACTTTATCACTATCGCGAATTGCTGTGTGATAATGTTGTGTATGACTTTTAAGACATTTCTTTTCTTAGTTTTTATAAACAAATGATGTTTAACAACTCAGGGTAAATAGTTGGTTTGATAAAAAATCAGCGACGTTTTTATGAATGTGTTAAAGATTTTATTTTGCGCATTACCTTGATGAAATGCAATTTTATAGTATTTTTTCTCTTCCTCAGTTTCCGCTTATTTATCATGTATTTAACATTATTTACCATGTGTTTTATTTTATTTGTACTTTCAGACTGCGGGTAATCTTGGCTTGTATTATCCTTGCTTGTCTTGTCTCACCTAATTTCCTGGGACGACAGATTATTACAATAATGTTCGGTCACGGCTCTGCTCAAAATCATTCTCTCCTACTGCAAGAGTCTTTCAAACGAACAAAATTCTAAATCCGAATTTTTTTGAGGCGTAGCAATGCAGTACAAAAATGTTTCAACCTAATGTTTCATAAAAGCACGTGTAGCGCTGTCTGGCAGAGTAGCATGCCATTTTAACACAGCAACACTCATCTTGCTTCTGCCTGCTCAGTGGGCGTGTGCCAGGTAGTTTCCCGCACTGCGGCGTGCAGACAGTGTTGCCAAGTGGAGCAGAAGAAATACTGATACAAGATCCAAAGAAATCGTCTTGCATTCTCCACAAAATATCGAAAGTCAAAGAAAATACAGCTAACAATATTTCTCCTAAATGTTGTGTAAGAGAACGTGTTTCTTTATATATGCCTTTTGTGGCAACACTATCAGTGTTGCCAAACGTACCATAACTATGACACCGACAATTTAGTTATCTTGGTATGTAAAATAATTACACTATTAGATGATAAAACATAGAAAATATTCACTTTTTTTAAGTACTTAAAGATACTGTGCATAATATAATATAATTTTTTTAAACTGTTGTACGTGAAATGTAGTAATGTGCTCCATGCTACAACAATGCGGTGCACATTACTACGAAATACAGAACGTTACATGCAACATAGTCTGGATGAAGCCGGAGCATTGTTAAAACATATTTGCGACTATTTCAAGAGGTGTATTTCCATACTTCGTTGTTTTGTGAAATTATACGTAGCCTGTCTTAGTAAAAACTTTAAAATTTTAATTCCCTCAATCGTGTCAGTATTTTTTTAATCACCTAATAAATTATATAATTTGTATATGTGCAGTCACAAACAATCCTTAATAAAGCCAATAATTGACCCGAAATATCACGTACAGGTTACATATTTACCATAACTAAAAAAGAGTATTAATTACGTAACTAGTGATAACCGTTTTAAAATATTGTTAAAACAGAATAGGCTGGTTATAAGGCACTGTAAGCAATAACGATGATGAACATTTAAAAAGTGCATCCTGTTAACGTGACGTCCACGCATACCGTAGACGAAGTTCTTACTTTAACATATTTTGACATTTGTTAACCAATTTAAACTTGCTCAAAAATATGTCAAGTAGGATTTTAAATTGTTGTCTTTTTGCTCGATTTAATTAACTAATTCACTGGTTTATTGTGTAGTACCCTGTAAATACGTCTTGTGGTTCCATGGGCATGATTTGAACTTAAGTCCCGCTTATTGCTGCTAAAACGACCTTCCATATTTCTGACTAAAAATTGTACTTGCTGATAAGTTCGGAATAAATGCGGTAATCGCAGCTTTGTGGTTTTACTTTATGTTACAGGTACTGCAACCACACAACCTTATAACATTTTTGTACTCAGAATCATGTGTTTATTTATTGTATTATTTAAGTGCCATCAACAGATTAACGGCCTTAGTACAGTGACGCGGGGATAGAAGAAGGGAGGAGTGAATCAGGATCTGCATTTAAGAATTATCCTAGTGATCACCTTCAGTGGTTTCACTAAAACTTTGTAAACTGTGAAGTCATGAAGGTTTTTAATTGGAATTCAACCCAGATCATCCTGAGTGCAAGGTGATCATTTAAAAGCTGCACTACATCACTCGGTGTCAGCTACTCGTACGCAATAACTAGAGACTCGGAAACTTAGTGATATCTTTAGAAGGGAAGTTCGATTTCAACCTCGTGTAATGAATAGTTACTTACGTGATCGGGCCAATATGTAACACGCCTGCCCTTGAGTACACTGAACATATATTGAGAGTGAGTGAGAGATTTTGGTCAGCGCTTAGCATCAACGTCTTTAGCCCTGGTGAGGGGTGACATGAGGTGAGTATGGAGCAGCGCCGGAATGAAGGAGCGAAGAAGCGGGATATCCCTGAGAAAACCTGCCGACCAACGGCACCATCCAACACGATTCCCACAAGCGAAAATCCGAGGACCGACCTCGCCGAGAATTGAACCTATATTGTCTTAGTAGGAGGCGAGTGATCTGACAACTTTTACTTATCTATTTTTTTTTAATATAAAAATTGCTTACTGCAATGGCAATGCTACCACCTCGCCCCTGCACCAAACATCCCCCCTTTTTACAAGTTTTCATATTCAAGTGACCTCGCGTAATTAGTATTTTGTTTGTAGTAGTATGTAATTGTACGGTGACATTTTGTAATCAGTCAAGACGAACACAAACACCCAGTACTGAGCACGAGGAAGTGACGTTACATGTCACCTCCCCGGTCTGGAATCTAACCCGGGACCCTTGGCCCAGTGGTCAGGAGCGTTAACCGCTGAGCCAAACGATTGGACGCCACTCAGCCACCGCGGCCCCGAGTTCCAAATAGAACATTCGTATTCTGTATTCCATCCACGAGCATGAAAATACGGTCGCAGGAAACCAAGTGTGACTGGCATTGAAAAACTATGATCGACAGCCTTAGAATGAATATATTTCTGTTACCAGAAAGCCACATAACACCACCCGTCGTGGCCGTCATCCTTCCATTATGTCCCAGATCCAATCACAAGTATCCATTATTTCAATTCGCCCTTCCGTCAAAACAGGGACGTCATTACAGGTTTTTCTTGCGAGGGCAATATTTTTTTTTTTTTTGCGACAGTGACCTTGTTGAATGTTTTTTATTAATTAAGCATTTACAAATTAGAAACTTTAATAAAATAACTTCAGTTATATGTGCTTATGTTAATATTTTTTAAATAACAAAATACACAAAAAATTTTATATACTTTTCCTTCTAAATCTAGGGAGGCATTTGCCCCTCTGCCCCCTCCCCCTCTAAATGACGCCTATGTGTCAAAACCTTGGCAATCTCTTGCTTTTTAAGGTTTGAGAATTAAAATATAGCCTTCTTGACTTCTACGTATTGTCCGTTCTTTCAAATATAGAAGTATTTCACTCTCAGTTGGTAAGAAGGTTCTGTATTGTATGCTTGAGATATGTTCTGCTCGTACAATATTTTGATAAGTTGGTTTACGTAGCTGTTACCTTCATTGGCTCACAACGAATGTTTAATTTATGCTAGATTGCCAATTACATATAATTTTTGTTCAGAAATATTGATTTAGTAGGTACGTTTTCGATTGTGTATGTTAGCTACATTAATAAAACAACGAACATACGACACTTCTAAATTTCTCGGTTAGTATATGTACGATCATAGGGCGTACGAATGATGGGCATATGTGGCAGGCTATGAAAAACGTGTCTTAAGATGTAAAAAACCAAAATAAGCAAATTTGTAATAAGAATATCAACATTAGCAAAGTAGGTAATTTGGTCGAAACCAGCTAAGACGAACCGTTTCGGCAGTACAAACAGTCAAATTGTGAGTGCCATATCCATGCGTACAAACAGACAAATCTTTCGCTTACAAAAAGCGAAAAGTACACTGGCAACATACTTTCGTATTTCTTGCAGAAAAATCTTTTCGTAGCACAAATAAAAATTCCTTTTAATTAAGTGAGAAGCAGAGAATCACAGCGTCTATTCTTACGACGTAAAAATTACGGAAATTTTATGGTTCAATATGACTGATTGAACCTCGAGTTATCGGATATACTGGAGTAATTTGAAACAATACTACACCATCCCATAAAGCTCGGGAAATCGAATTCCGAAAATCCAAGTCTAACGGGAAAACTGGATCCTATAAATGTGGCATCAAGAAGTGAATAGCCTAAACACTGTTAGGCGAAGGACTATTCAATCTAGTTTGACGCTACATGTTATCGTGAAAACACTGGTTTGGACGGGAGAGTGGATTCTAAGAAAACAATCATTCCGCAGAATATTTATAAAAGTATATTATATATTGTGATAGGATAGTAGGCAAGGTTTGTTTCACGATATCAACCCTATGCGCTGGAGTAACCGAACCATGAGTATCCCTGTAAAGTAGTCAAACTATGTGTATCATACAAATCAGCCAATTGTGAAACAGATACTGTTGATATGCAGTTGTGCTTCTGACAGTTTCTTACCTATGCAAAGGTTTTGACACGCCAAATTGCTGATTGTAGCGTAATATAAATTACACCCACTATTTTAACATTTACATTGTTAGTTAATCCTACATTGTAGAAATGTGCTGAATGTGATACTCTCTGATAATTTTGACCCCATGGTACATATCTATTCACCTTTCTGTTCACTAAAAATATATTACTTATATAGAACGAAATAAAAACCTCAAAAAGTAGTCAGCCATTAATATTCAAATCATTGTCGCAACAAGAAGCGTTTACTCGAATTAAGTCACGTGTTTTCCGAAAGCCAGAGAAAGGCTGTGATTATTTGATCCTTGTTAGGGTCTCAGTTCGTGGTACACTAACTCGTTGTGCGTGCGAAGTAATTTGGAACAGTAGAAATGTTGCAACATTTTAACAAAACATTTTAACTTGAAACATTTCGATACCCTCATGTGAAAACCTCGTAACTCCAAAATCTATTTTTAACAGGAGAGGGAGTCTTTTGCTGGTTACAATCCAACAATAAAGCCTCGCGAGCTCTTATTTTTGCTTTAATATTTTTAAAAAACATATCTGGAGATACATGTGGAAACCTCGAATCTCCAAAATCATTTTTTTTTACAGGAGAGAGAGTTTTTCGCTTGTTACAATCCTACAATGGATTTGGAAGAGTTCGGATTTTTGCTTTTAAAATTTTGAAAAACGTAACTGGAGATGCGTGCTTTTCGCAGTTGATAAGGGATTTTTTTCGGGGTATAATGTAAAAATAAAACGAAAATCTAAAAAAAATTGAATTACGAGGTTTTCTCATGAGGGTATCGATTTGTGACATCATTCGTAGTTTAATACTTGAAGTGGCATGTTTTTAAAAACAATTTCGTCAATAATAATCCAGAAACAAAACAATCACGTGGTAATGAAAATTTCAAAAATGTTACTCGCCTTTATGGGCTAAGATTTACAAATATGTTATCAAATGTGGTTAAAGAATTGGGAAAAGCTGTATTAAGCAGCAATGAATGTATGTACAATAAACTAAATAATAGGCATGATAAAATGTGTGAAAGTACGAAAAAATAATTCGATATTAGTAAGAAATGAATACTATATATATATATACATGACAAAGATATGTCGGCAACGCCATAAAAAGACACTAAACCAGAACGATCGTCAACAGACAAGAATGACTATGCAAACAGCAGACAGCAATAAAGAAGGACTAAATCAACTAAGAGAAAACGGACAACTACATTCATTAGAACATTGTTCACGAAGACAGCACAATGACCGCGCTCTACCCCAGGATGAAAGTAGCAAGGGTTTACTGGGACAATAAACCATGCGAAGCATGTATTCTCTCTACACCACCTTCCCTCGAGAGTTACGGCAATTATTCCCACATCGAAGAGCCAGGTTGATCGCTCTGTGATCAACTTCCCTCACAACACAACACCAAAGCTACAGCATACTTTAAGGCTGGACTAACGAGGTCGATACTCTACTCGGCCAACTGCGGTTAGTTTGCGGGCAAGCACTATAAGCACGATGGTATTACAGGAGGACTCCAAGCCCCCGTGATCAGTCTGTGACGAAGCTGCGTAACTCTGGGGACCTATCAGCTTCTCATTGTAGGTTCCTGACAAGCTGCGTCTTTGGACACACACATGATGTCTTTAAGGAGGATCATCTTCGAATTCTTCAATTTGTTATGTAAGTTAGATACAATGAGAGTTATTAAAATGTCCCGTCATACGAGGCAGTATTACCAAATTATCACACCTTCACTACAATTTTTTTACTTTTTGACGAATAGCCTTTCGGAGGAAGATAGCCATTTTTTCTACAGATGATCACAGGTATTGTAATAGTTGTGTCGAGCAATACAAAGTGTATAAAATGTGACAAACTATGCCCTTTGCTTTGTCGAAGAATAAAACATTATAGAAAATTTAAAGGCCAAATAAAATGCAGAAGGTCCGTTATTTCAACTAGGGGCGTACGCAGGGAGGTAGACAGGGTAATTTATCTCCACCTCCGAAACAAACCCTTGCCGGAAACTAAATCCAGATTACAATGGTGGGAGGCTAGCAGCCTTTCCACTACGCCTATACAGCTCATTGCTCTTCCCAGGGTAATGCATGCGGTCTGCTGTTGGAACGAAGTCGTTTCATTATTAATTCGCGTTATTCCCTGCAGGAGACTAGACTCCAAGCTATGCTAAGTTAGTTCGACATACATTGTCCATTAGCCAGACTATGTTGTGGTCTGCAATGGGAGTCGCTTGTGTCTTTAAATGTGCAATGGTCTAATGACCTACCATCTGTAACGAGGTCGCACACACATCAATGATGTAATACAGAGTCTCGTAGTCAATTACCTCACAGACTATTCTAGGGTAAATACAGGAGAGTGAAGTATAGTCTGCCACCAAATACAAACGCAAATGTTGCAGGTCTCTGTTTGTAATTACGCAAGAACTAACACAATCTATGCTCATACAATCTACTGGGAACGTCATTAGAAAGAACTGTGTGTGTACTCTCCAAGCTAAAATCAACCGAATTTCAAACATATTCACCTTTTTATTTTAAAATAATTTTATTCTCCGAAAACCTCTACGTGAGTGGTTTACAGATATTAAAATTATTTCCAAATCAAAACGCAAATATTTTTGTCTTTCTGTTATTATTGAGTCCTAGATATTATTGTACTAGAAATTATAAAAATTACAGTTTTCCATGTGTACGTTTTTTGTGGTTTCAATACCATATTTTTTAAACATAGTTATTAATTTTTTACTCGAAATCAAAGTATACTACCGCCCACTGCTATTCAAATAAACGAGTAGAATATCTACTCGGCTATATAATTCCATCGAATTATGATGAGTAGTTTAGATGCTATCGACAACTGAGTGTTCCATTCGTTCGCTCGACATATTACCTTTCCATACTCCCTAAATTACTCGACTCGCAATCGGAAATACCTGATGGGTTGAATTTCCACGTCCGTCATCCTGATGTCTGTTTTCCAATGTTTCTCGCACTAGCGAGGGGCAAATGCTGGGATGATTCATTAATACAGTCCGCTACGGATTCCACTCCTATGCATGATTCACTGAACCGCTTGCAACATTTCTAATAACTTCTCTTTCGACGAAGTCGTTCTATGATTGGCTTATACATGCTGCAAGAGTCACGTAACGTACGTTTATTTGCTCTCCTGTGTAAGATCATAAAAGCGTAATTGTGAGTACTTGCCGAACCAAAAGCTCACTATAGTTCATTCGCCGAGATGTGATAGTTATAGTTTGTAATTAAGAGTGTGTGATACTTAGAGGTACGTAAATTTCGCATATACATTACAGGTCAGGTTGACGCCAATTATGTATACTTCATTGTCATGTCTGTGACTTGCTGGCGGCTGTTACGAAACGCGTTTGACTACTGCAAGCCAGTAGTAAATAAGGAAATAATGCCAAGTGCTATGGCTTCCTACCTGTTTGGCCAATAGATAATCGATTGTGGCCAGTGGGTGTATAGGACTGACAAGTCTAGGCTGCAGCCAGATGAATCCGCGAAATTGACGTACCTCTA
>PNEQ01112867.1:0-46656 GCA_003012365.1 Medauroidea extradentata
GACATCATATATATATATATATATATATATATATATATATATATATATATATATATATATATATATATATATATATATATATATATATACGGACAGGAACATTTCGCTGATCCAATGACCTACATGTTAGAATCAACTATCCTATGTATACTCAAGCCCCGACTATTTGTCCACTAGCTGCTACTCGGTGGAACAGCAGGCAATGAAAGAATAGAAGAGCCTGAGTACGCACAGTACAATGGATTCTATCCTGCATGTCATTGAATTCGCGAAGTTTTCCTATTCCTACATATATAGGCTAATCATATTCATAATCATGAAATATCTCATTGTTTTTGCGTACTGTGTCGTAAACGGCAAAATTTGGACTTTACGGTTTTAAGTACGCCACTAAAACCAACTGACATACCAAACTGAGAAAATTCATACTATATAACAATGTTGTAGGCTACGATTGGACACATATAAAAACAAAAAAAAATATTTTTTTTTATTTTTTTTTTAAATTGATATTTTCATAATTTTCATTTAAAAATTCAGCATTTTTTTATTAAATACAAAAGTATTTCATTTGTTGTTTTTTAATATGTCAAATCATAGCCTACAACATTGTTATGCTCTGTGAATTTTGTCGGTTTGATATGTCAGTTGGTTTTAGTGGCATACTTAAAACCATAAAGTGCAAATTTTGACGTTTACGACTCATTGCGCAAAAACTATGAGAGATACAAAAGTTTCCTAAGAGGAAGATTTTATCACAATTTATGTCTTAAATAAGATAAAAAATATCTGGTACAAATATAAAAATAAAAAAAACTTTGAAAACTGAGGTGAATCGCGCCCTTAAGAGTGCGTGGTATATAAATAAACGCTGAAAATATCAATTAATTTCTGCGCTTTTTTCGAAGCCAAAATGGATAAAATACTCAATGACAATCCTAGATAATGGTATTTATTGAACATTTATCCAAAGCTACTCATTCGTTACGCGTGATATCTTGCGCCGCAGTTAAATGCACGAGGTTCCGGCGTCAGAGATTTTATCTCAGAAGTTCGTAACACTGGAAACAATTTTGTTTAAAACGTTGGTTAAAACTATTGTTTAGGATTGCTATTGTTTAATTTTCGGAAATTAGCTTCAAAAATCCTACAGTTATAAATTAATGCTTTTAGAGTTGAATTATGTACCACGCCATCTTAACAAGTGTCATGGCTGACTCCTATGCCAACTGTTGTCACTGTACCAAATTGTATGTCACCATCTCTAATTACCTCGCTGCTGACGAGATGTAAAACCTACTTACCCTTTCTCACGATAGCTCTGTCACTGTTTATTAATTTTTCAACGCGTACATGTCAACAATTGGTTTTGACTACTTATCGACTCCAGTGCAAATGACAGAGGAAATTGTACCTTGCCAAACCAGAGTGAGAGATTTTGGTCAGCGTTTAACACAGAGGTCTTTAGCGCTGGTGAGGGGAGACATGAGGTGAGTGTGGAGCAGAGCCGGAATGAAAGAGCAGGGAAACGGGAGATCCCCGAGTAAACCTGCCGATCAGGGCATCGTCCGTAACGATCCCCAAATGCGAAAATCCGGAACTCGAACCCAGATCGCCTTGGTGGGAGACAAATGTTATGACCATTCGGTCACCGCGGCTCCGTCAAACTCGAGCTTCATAATCTGTAGTATAATATTAACCTTACGCTGATCACAGACTAATACCATCGAGGCGACATCCAGTTCGTCCACATTAACGTGATATAGGCGGTTCATAATAAGGTGAGCACTCAATAAAACCATGCTAAAGTTGTGTTTTCTGCCAATTCGTATTATTACGCGCCAAACGGCTAACGACGAGGCATGTCTAACCACTCTGGACACGACACTTGATGTTTGCACGTGTAAGATAAATTATACAGTCGGTAGGAACCCGTATAGTTTAATTTTAAAATTGTTTATTAATTATATAAAATATTAATATTTGTCGATTTCAATTGATTTTATTTCAGTGTTGTTTATTTAAATAGGTAAATATACGGAACTATATTGTGTAACTTCGCTACCAACCATGCAAACAGTAAAATAACTAAAGTCAATGTTGAATCATATGCTGTAACAGCTAGTAAAAAAACTAGTGATAATTTTTAAATGTTAAATTTTTAGTTCTCACTTTATCCCGAACGACCTATAGTACTGGAGACGATACTGCTTTTAAGCTATAACAGGCAAAACACATTGTACAGCGCTCTGAATATTGCTACGAAATAATGTTGAAGTCCCCGTCGTGGCACAGGTCTAGAGCGGTGGTCACAGTACACGTGTTATCCTCTCACTATGATTTATCAACGGAAAGCACGGCTCGCAGCTATAGCAGCTACTACTAAGGCCGGTTCAACAATGACACGGAAGCGGATACGCTCCACGGACGCGGAAACGTAAGACACTGCGAGTGAGTTCTACAATGTAACACACGTGGACACGAATACGCATGCAAAAAAAACCGTAAGAGAGTTGGTCAACTCCATATTCTTACATAGCCTATTCGTGCTTGCGTTTAGCCAGTACCAATCGAACATTTCGCCTATCACCACCATTTTTTGTTTACAGCATTTTACACGTTGAGTTTTCGCAGTGAAACATTAAAATCATCTTCATACGCTAATGAATTTTGTAAATTAAAAATTATGTGACTATTTACATATCTATTTCCACAGAAAACACGTACATGTTCTGACTATGTTATGTTCGAATTGATATACAACACCAGCTTGACTGCACCTCATTTATCCCAAGAGTACATGATTAACTCTACACATTACACATCAATGTTCATCATCGCTAACACATCCGACCAACAACGTCCTCGTCTCCTCACGACTGTCTCTTGTCCAATGCCGTCCAGTGTTGCCAACTATGCAACATCTCCGTCCTTTACATCAAACACTCCAGTACAATCACTTGTAAAACATCTCACTCCTAACATTAGAAACTCAAGTACAATCACTTATACCTTACACATTAATCACAACTCTACAAAGTCTTTGAGATACTCAGGCTTCCTGACAACTCTACCAGCCCTTGTAGTGCACTCCTGACTAGGATCTCCTACAGGTGAACATATCTCCTCTATCCCTTCTTCAGTAGGCCTAACTGACTTTTCCTTTACCTCAACCCCTGCTGGCTCTCTAATCGACTCATCGCCCCTCACCTCATCCCCATCCTCTGCACCTCCCCTATCTTGCGGACATTCATTGCTGTCGGAACCCTCGAGTGTCTAAGATGAATTTCTCCGCACCGCTCTCCCCTCTAAATCTCTCACCCAAAATGACCTTGTGCTATCATGCCTGTCGACCAATTCGGCTGGATACCATAGCCCTTCCTTTTGAACGAACACCTCCTCACCTGGGGCGAACTCTTCCTTTTCCCGAGTTCCTCTATCATAATACCTTTTAGACTTACTCGCAACATCACTCAACCGTCTCTCAAAGTTGTTCAACACCACAGGCTGTAGTTGCAATTCCGACAAGGGCAACAGTGACCTAAGATTCCTACTCATTAACACTTGTGACGGTGAGTGAGATGTGTCACACGTTGGCATCGAGCGATATTGCAAGAGTGTCAGTTTAACCGAGCTTCCGTGTTCACTACACTTTTTTAACATATTTTTGGCAGTTTGAACTGCCCTTTCAGCCATACCATTACTACGCGGATATATACACTCCCTTTGACCAGAATGGTCCATTGTCAGCAATCACCAATTTTGGAATGCCATGTGTGGCGAATATGATTTTAAAGGCAGCATTCACTTACTCAGCCGCGCCACTCTGTAATTTATACAACTCAATCCAGTGAGACAAATAATCAATGACAACCAAATATAGCTTTCTCCCAAACGTTAAGATATCTGCTCCCACTTTACTGAAGGGAAGACTGGGTCTCTCATGTGACAACAACGGTTCTCGTGGGTTTGATGCAGCATACTTCTGGCAAACAGAACACTTATTTACAAACAATTCAATATCTTGAGACATTCCCGGCCAGTAGAGAAACTATCTAACCTTTGAATTCATTTTGGACATGCCAAAGTGGCCCTTACGTAATGTGAACAACATATCCGACCGAGAACTTTCTGGTACAATTAACATATAATCTAAAAATAATAACCCAATGTCAAGCACCACCCTGTCACTAAGGGTACAATATCCTCGAACACACTGTAGGATGTTTTTAACCCCCGGCCAACCATGCCTGCAATATTCAATCAAACATACTAAATCACTGGTAGTGGCCCTTACCAGTTCTGCTCGTTTAGCCGCTGATATCTGTAAATCTTTACCTACATTCACACTATGTGCTAGGAATTCCTGCAGTTGCTTGTCCCCCTCCCTTTCTGGGAGTGAATTTCGTGACAGTAGGTCAGCAATAAACAACGTCGACCCTTCCTGATATTTAAACTTTAGCTGATACTTCACAAGAAGTAACTTGAATCTTTGTAAGCGTGGCGACACGACCACATGAACTGGTTTGGTTAAGATTGACACTAGAGGTTTATGGTCATTTACTATGTCTCTACCATAAATTAACTGATGAAACTCCTTTGTCGCTATACTGAGAATTTCCTTCTCCACCTGCGAGTAAAGTTTCTCCGTTGGCGTTAGACTCCTTGACGCATACAATACCGGCTGCCCCTCCTGCAGCAAACAAGCCCTAAGCCCCCACTGGATGCATCGCACTGAATCACGATGGGTAGTTTGCTATCAAATGTTTTGAGAACTGGTGCCGACGTCACCCTAGATTTTAAGTCTGTAAATGCCCTCTCATGTCGGGGAAACCAACACCATTCAACCCTAGCTTTTACGAGTTCTTGCAGTGGGGCCGTTATCCAGGCCATGTCTGGAACAAAACTTCCTTAGGTAGTTAAACATGCCTAGTGACATTTGAAGCTCTTTTTTTTTGCATGTCTGTGATTTTAACTCCACTACCACCCTAACTTGATCTGGGTAAGGAGAACAGCCCTCTTTATTAAACACATGACCAAAATATCTTACCTCACTTATCCAAACTGTACTTTTTCCTTATTGAACTTAACATTTAGGCAACGAGCCCTAGTTAGTACCTTTTGAAGGATATGGTCATGTTCGTCCTTTGTAGTCATGAGTATATCGTCAAAATAAATTACAACACCATCAATGTCACCACAGTTGGCCTCATTACATTTCTGAAAAATCTCAGGCGCGCACGTCAACCCGAAGGGCAATCTGTGAAACTTAAAACACCCGAATGGTGTCAATAATGTACACAAATCACTTGCCCTCTCGTCTAATGGTAATTGGTAAAACCCATCCTTTAAATCCAGCACAGTGAATACACACTTATTTTCCAGCCTCGGTGTTAGATCCACAAATGTAGGTATTAACACAGGATCTTTCAGAATTACCTCATTCAAATCTTGAGGATCTAAACAAAGCCTAATAGACCCATCAGTATTTTCAATAACCACTAAGTTGCTAATCCAACCCTGTGGTTGTTCCACCTTGCTGATAATTCCTTGATCCTCAAGATACCTTAACTTTCACTGTAATTTGTCTTTGACAACTAGTGGCACCCTTCTAGGTGGCCTCACTACTGGAGTGACATCCTCTTTTACTCTAATTGTGCACTCCCCAGGACAATGTCCCACACCCTCAAACAAGTCCTTATTGCTTTCCACAAACTCTTCTCTTTCTCTACAGTATAACACAGCTACATGTTTCCTCAAAACTAAATTTAACTCTACACAACTGCGCAAATCCAACAATGGTTGGCCACTTACACCATTGATTACATTATCAACTATAACAAATTTGGTAGGAACACAATTGCCTTTTTTCACAGAACACATGATCACAACAGATCTATGTGTTTTGATTTTCGAACTCCCAAAGGCTTCCAACACTACATGATCCTTTCTCAGTCCCACCGGTGGTTTTAAATTAAATAGCACTTTTAGGGGTAGAACATTAACTTCTGCCCCCGTATCAAGTTTCATTGTCACCCACTGTCCTTGACACCTGACTTGTTAGACCCAATTGTTACACTGACCCCTCGTACCTACTGACGCTATTACAAACACTCCCTCTTCACTTCCCCCTGTTTGTTCTTCCAGTGGCGTTACCTTTTGAACATTTTTACAGGTTATGTTACAACTATGTACAAAATTATTCAACTTACCACATTTGAAGCATTTTTTACCATAGGCTGGCCACCTGAATTTAGGGTGTCTCGACCCACATTTACCACAAGCCGGATTTGGACTTCCTAGCCCCCCTTATCCCAGTGGCCCAGGCTGCCAGTTGACCATCGATGTGTTACGCGACGTCCCCTTGTTCCCTGTAGGCCTACTCGCCTTCATCTCCGCTACTGGTAGGAGTTTCTCCGTCCTCGTAATGGTTTCAGCTTGACTTCTGCTCACCTCCGCCGCAACACATGTCCACCACCTTTTGTAGACTTAGTTTCTCTTAATAACCGTTCCTGTACTCCGCTGTCACTAATACCCAGCACAATTCTATCTCTTAACAAGTTATCCCGTAAGTCACCAAAGTCGCACGATCTGACTTTTTTTTTTTTTTTGTTTCGTTAAGAAATTGTCAAACAACTCACCCGTATTCTCGAGTTGAATTTTAACAGTTCCACTACCACATTAGTTTTGGGACACAAATGTCTTTCAAGCGACTGCACCACAACATCAAATTTCTTTCTATCTTTTGCGGATAACCCAAACGTTTCAAATAGTTCGACAGCCTCTTCCCCAACCACATTTAACAGAATCGCTACTCTTCGTTCCGACGATTCTTCGTGCAAGGCCGCAGCACTGATAAATTTATCAAATTGCGTCTTAAACTTTTTCCAGTTATCCCGGAGATTACCTCCAAGCTTCAATGGCGCCGGCGGCTTGAAGCGCGACTCCATTGAAACAAGTTAAGCCGCATTACAAACGTCGAACAAGGTCCTTCTACTACCACACGACTGCGCCATGTTATGTTTGAATTGATATACACCAGCTTGACTGCACCTCATTTATTCCAAGCGTATATTACTTACGCATCAATGTTCATCATCGATAATAGATAACGACCAACAACGTCCTTGTCTCCTCACGACTGTCCCTTGTCCAATGCCGTCCAATGTTGCCAACTATGCAACAGACTATACTATTTATAACATACTAAACTACTTTACATGTTAAATTAAATTTTTCACTAATGTCGGGAATTGACATGAAAAATATTTTTCTGGGTTCATAGATTTCAAGTTCATACGTTTCCTCGTGTGTTTTCGCGCGTTGTAGAGTAGGAAATTATTTTCACACTCAGTGTGCTCGTTTAGTTTGCGCGTTATGCATTTACTTCCTTACGCTTCCGTGTCATTGTAGAACGGCCTAAGGCCCTACCCGTACTAGAAATGTGTTGCGGAAAATTGCAACGATTCTTTTTTTGAAGAAACTACTCAACGTGCATTACATCCGCATACCTACGAAAAGAACAAAATCTCAAACTATGTCGGGATAAGTTTAAAAATCCAGCACGCTTATTACAGTTACGACTTTCCAGCCTCTTAAAATGACTACAGATTGACATGACTGGGAAAATACCAAGAGGAATCTAAATACACAAAGCTAGAAACACGCGTGGACTTTAAGCCATACATTACACAAACAATTGATATCGTCACTGCTTAAGGCCACGCTCTTTAGTTTGTACTTTTTAACGATATTATTTTTTATGCTTAAACGAGAACTGATATAAAAAAATCTGTCTGGCAGTTTTGTTTAAAATCTTCTTCTCAATGTTGGCTGAATTTTTCAAGGCAGTAAATAATGTGTTTTTTAGCGAATTATGTAACTAACGAAATTCTGGTTAATTGAATTTTTAGACGGAACCGTATAATTTCTAGCTTAGAAAAAAAACAACTGTTATGGGACACACAATTTTAAACAAAACTGCCAGAGAGATTTTTTTTTAATATCTGCTCTCGTTTAAGTTTAAAATAATAAAATCGCAAAAGGAACTAATGAGCATGGCCTTGAAGTCACACAGCCCTACACGCTAGTTGAGAGACTTTCCCGCAGAGATGATACTACATTACAAACGCCAGTCAACAGCATCCTTAGCGCTCCATTGATTTCGCGCCTCGTACACAGAAAAACAACCTACCGAGGGTCACCACAGGAGGCGTGAGCGCAGGAGAGAGAGAGAGAGAGAGAGAGAGAATGAACGAGAGAGCACGAAACAGCAAAGTAGATGCGCTCAAGTATAAAAAATGCCCACGGCCAATTACGTTCTTTGGCCCGGCTCTTAATGCAGACACGCAGCATTCCAGCCGTCCATCAAGATACGACTGTCTCGCGCGGCCCCGGCGGAAGTGCATACGTTAAACCTCGTGTCAGGGGCACCCGGTGGGCAGGGCGAGGGAGGAGGGCGGCGGTATTAAGATTACTGCCCGCCGCAGTCATTTGTTCTGGTGGCTGACCCCTTACCTCCCTCTATGTCGTCGTGACGTTGAATAAAACAGTTAATGTGGTCCGGCTCCCACACAGCCGAGTGCGTAGATACGTGCCAGGTTATTATGGCCTCGTGGTTGTAACTGATTACTTTCTTCGCCGCCAAGAATAGACTTTTCGCGACCAATGATGCATTTTAATTGTTTTCGTCAATGAGAATATGACCAATTATCATATCCATCCCGGATGTTCGGAAATATAATGCCTAAACCTGTACACTCGTAATGAGGAAATATATTATTTTTAAAATTAAAGCGGTTATGTTTAGTAACCTGCTAGGAATGGATAGGTTTGCTCAGTCATGCGAACCGGTCTTATCAAAAACAAAATTCTGCATTCAATCCAAGATTTAAAGATGACGGTGATCCAAACAAATCCTACCGTGAGCATGGGATAAGTTTCGGACACTTTATTTTTCTACTTTTATTTTTATTTTCCATAACTGTCAACTGTGAGTAGCATAAATATTAATTAAATAACATGTGGCAATTATTATCCCGAATTTATTGCAAGTAAGTTCCTTTATTTAGACCTACCATATACGCGGAAAACAATTATTATAACGCCCGATACTTACGGTATACATATTTAAACATTGGTTAAATGTGACAATAGCAGCACATGTTACTCTATTATGTTATTTATGTTGATTTCTTGCTTTCATCGTCGATACTTTCAACGCAGTTCATTCAGTTTAACTTAGTTATGTCTCTGGTTATATCTGTTTTATTTTCGCGCCAGTTGGCGAGTTTTGCCAACTTACTCTCGAGAAGGGTAGCAAGGCGCTTATTGATCGAAAAGCAGCTCTCGTGATTTTTTGGAAGCCTGAAAACATTACTCGGGTTACTGTTTCAACGTCTCGCTGTAACCGCTTATCCAGTGTTGTGACGTACAACGCCTGCCAACAAAGCGCTGCGACCATGCAAGTAGTGCGGTCTGCATATCACCAGGCGCACGAGGTTGAGATAATCGCCGACGTACTACGCGACCTGTCTTAAACACATAGACACGCCGAATTGTTTTCCACGAGTTGTACTTCACTACTTTGGACACCACTCAATAATACAAAAAATACTTTTCCTACCATAAAAAAACGAGGTGATGCGACGTAAACAAGTTGGTCTCGTATACAGGAGGACCCGGGTTCGTTCCCCGGCTCCGGCCAGGATGGTTCCTTAACACAGGCCATGGCCGATTACTCTCCCAACTCCTGCCATTCTATCAAGTTGTGTGTCACCGTCTCAAATGACCTCGCTGTCGACGAGACGTAAAGCCCTACTTACCTTACCGAACATAAAAGTATCGGTTCTAAAAAATGAAAGGTCCTATCATACTTACACAATCCAGGCGACTCAGTGAGGGATGGATGGCAAAACATTGTTAAATCACTTAGTTTTAAGTGTGTGTGTGTGTGTGTGTGTGTGTGTATATATATATATATATATATATATATATATATATATATATATATATATATATATATATATATATATAATAGCACTACGGATAATTTTGTCACCGGTATAAAAGCAAGATGCTATTTTACAGTCAGTGTAATTTTTCCTTCTGTAACTTAAAGATATGAAGATAGTCGTACTTCTCAACGGAACAGAAGACTGTAACTTGGCAATTTATTTAGGCTGCCAGCCCTAGGGCGCTGCCTACCTCACGGCCACGGCGAGAGTAAGCATAGGAGGGTTTGCTATGTTAAATTATTTTCGATTTGGCGCAGTACCTGTTGAAGTTATATACACGCCACCAGTGACATTTATTATTCGTCTCGTTGCCGCGCACATTGCTAAAGGATATTTTAGACAGTAATTTCAATATCCTGAAAACGGTGTGCGAAAAAAGCATAATACGCACAGAAAACACTCGAAAACGGCTATTCACAATTTTTTCTGCTATTTTACTCATTTAGCAATATTTTCCTTTTCTCGATGCAGGAAATGATTTTTGTCCGGAAGCGTAATCACAAACCGTGGCTGAGCTCTACCGAATCAAATTTGAACATGTAGATGCTGTTGCTGATGTCAGAGCTCTGAAGTAGGCAGCGCCCTTAAATTAACAAGTAAAACGTGTGTCACGTGAGTATGCACATCGCTTGCAGAAACAAGAAACACAAACATAGAGATTAATGGCGCTTGGGAAACATGCAAAGTCACCCGACAGTCCTCAATGTTTCAGAAAAGACGTGTTCTGATAAGTACGATTCTCATAACTTCACTGGCTGTGCAGGGACGTAACAGAAGAGAGTCGCCATGTTCTGTGTCAACCTGTCACTATCACAACCACTACACTAGGTAGTCATCTCCGAAATCACAACCACTAACATTGCCAATCTCTCCCGACTTCGCGGCTATTCCTGCAGCCACTAAGATAACCAAGAAATATAATAGGCAATCGGAATGCTTGGATTTTTCCGGACGAGCCACACATAAAAAGCCGAGCTCATCCAATATTTCCTGTATCACCACATAAGAATATATCATCATGCGGGCTGAATCATACATGTACTGAAAACTCGTATGATATAAGGATGCGTGAAGGAGACTCACTCCGCCACCCCCAAACCATCATCACAAAAGGCCACCCTCCCAATACCGCCACTTCACGACTACAGACCACCTCAACCCCACCATTGCTGTAGCCCCCAGTTACTACCATAGTTGGCCCAGTCCATAGCAAACAGCAGGCACAAAGAAAGAACACAACATATATAAATCCAAAGCTATCCTATGGAGTGCAGCGGGCAGTAGTTGCGGTGCCGAGAGAGACACGAGTAACAATAGCGAGTAGGGCCAGAATATGCCCATGACGAGGAGAGCAGGTACGCCATCGTGATAAGGCGCGGCGGCAACAGCTGTGCCCGCCAGCCGGCCAGGCAACCGGCCCGCGGGTTAATGAGGTTATCGCCGGTAAGGCCGTCCCCCGTCGTTAAGGAGCCTGCAATTACTACTCTCTCCCCAACCCTTACTCTTCTCAACACCCACACATAGGGTTCATCTGGCGCGTGGATTTGGCACCTGCCCTGACGCCACAAGCCGTCCTCCGTTACCCGTCTGCCTCCGGCCTCTCGCCTTATTTGATTTGTCGCTCGCTTCTCTTCCTCCTGCCCGCCGGATAAACCAAGCTCCTTACCCCTCGGCGATGAACTGGCATCACAGGGCGAGATGTCGTTTAAGGGGGATGGTGAACGGTCATCTTTAATTTGCAGTGTTTCCCTTGCAAGCATTCCTGAAGGCGTATCAACATGTTCGACATTTCTTGCTGTAAACATAAGTCTACTATAGACTGTTCACTGTAAACTGAGCACTCAGCAAAACTTGTAATTAATTAAAAATATGCTTTATTGGACCAATAGATGTTAACTTTTGAGAGTGTTGAAACATTTACATAGGTTTTTAATTATTTTGAAGTTTTCATATTAAAAAATAGTAAAAATGGTTGCAAAACAGCTGACAGAAAACTTTATACAGCGCTCACTTTACCGTGAACGGCCTATAAACCTTTTTATATTGCTGGTTAATAAATCACTTCCATGTGATATAACAGTGTAAAAAAGTGTAGTATACTAACATTTAGAGCATGCCTTGTCAAAAATATTGACACATCTTCAGGATCGCTTTTAGCCGGTAAAATAATGTAAAGTAAAGATTTCCGCGCACCATTCCCTTCAAACAGCTTCCCGTTTCATCGGCTATCAGGGATGCAATTTTATTTCACACACGTGTATATCGTTTCAACAGTAATGTGTCGTGCTATATTTCATATTTTGTAACTAAGCAGTTTAACATTCTGAAGACCAAGTCCGATTATGGATCTGGTTATATTTCGGTGAAGATTCCCTTGCTCCTAAAGAACAAGTTACCAAAGCTATAGTAGTCTCATTGTTTCGCTGTTTTTAATAGTATCTACACAATAGCTATGTTGTCAACAGCCACAATCAATAGGCACTACAAACTTTCAGAGAGTACCTCGAATTTTCTTATAAAGATATTATTTGTAAAGTTACAAGGAATTTATCAGTAAACTTGGTAGTCAACCAAAATCACGGCCGTTTGCCGGAAATGGTAAATTGTACACAAACCACGTTCTTTGGTATGCCTATAGCTGGAATAGAGCTTGTGTGTAAATAACAAGCTGTAAGATAAATAACGTCAAATAAGTAAACTGTATTTTAATTATATAAATAAACACTGCCGTACGTAATCTGATTTGGTCTAAGAGCAAAGTGCGTGGTAAACAAGAGAAAGGGTACAAGTTCCGACTTCGGTGCATATACTTATTTTCTTCTCAAAATTATAACACTTAACATTGTGTGTCTAACAGTAACTATTTGAATAACTTCATTATTATGGTACAGTAAAATTTAATCCCCCCCCCCCCTTACCAGAGAGAAAGTAGGCCTACACATAACACGCTATACCTTATAGCCTAATTATATAAATATATACTTTGAATTTTTATAACAGCTTTTGTAGTTCAGAATATGATTCATTAGTAAACTGGGTTTCCAAATTATTATTTTAGTGCCACGTTCGCTTTGTGAAGCGATTCGGCGTTGGATGCAGATTCAATTAATCGTGGACGTTGGAAAATATATATCAGAAACGATAAAGAGATTTTAGACGCCAAGTTAGAATAACTTCGTACGATGCGACATGTATTATGTGGCTAGTACACGCACGTGGTTACATTTGTAAACTTACTAAAACCAGATTTACTTGTTAACTGTTATGTGTCCCAATGTCCCGCGATGGTGAACAAGACATGCCACTACTGCACATATCTCATTCTTTCTCTTGCTATTTCCCTTTCGCGGTTGAGACGATATCGAAGTATACCTAATGCAATGAAGGATAAATATAAACTGATAGTGAGAAAGACTGTGAGCAGTCTTGGCGAATTCAGTTCCACTCTCCCGTTCATCTTCACTAACAGCCGAAGTTATTTCACTTTATTGCCTTTTTTCAATGCGTACAAGAGCAATAAAGAAAGTTTTAGTACCACATCTCGTATTTTGCGAAGTTAAAACTCTTTCAAAACACGAATTCAAGAAAAACTTGCTTGTTAAAGAAGACCATTTGAACAATTTATTTCTTTAGAGATGCATGTAAATATCAATCTCTCTTTCAATATCGCTATAAGAAGGGAGAGTTTTAACGTCTCGTCGACAGCGAGGTTTTTGAAGTCGGAGTCTGGGGTTCAGTAAATCAGAAATAGGAAGGAAAGAGACCTTGGTGTATATATAAGGAGAGTGTTTGGTATAAAATGAATGTTAAAACCTTTATTTGCTATATACTAAATTTCCGGAAGTCCTACGTGGGGGATAGATACAACTATAGATATTCTTCGTGTCGCATAAGTTCAGTAAAATTTGTCATAGATGTTTGATACTTTGCCAGTCTAAATGTTTAATTCTACAATGTGTGAGCCTCACCGAATATGATTTAACGTGTAAATTCTTATCCTTGCCGTATCTAGACTCTGAGAGATGCAGCGACCTTAAGGTGCCCGCCTACTGGCCGTGTGCTGGTGTGAGTGAGGCACGACGCCAAGGGCGATGTTGACAGGCTTACTTGGTGCGGTATCGCCTCTACCGCAAGACACTGAAACGGCGTGCAGTGGTATCGTAGATCACTCGCCTGGCTGACAGTGGTGACCCCATCTTTTTATTGGAGGAAAGTTTTAAGCTAAGTCCATTGCATGCTCCTAGAGTAGTTTCACATGAATTTCGTGGGAAGTTTTGCAGATTTAACAGATCGAAAAAGTTGTTTTTAAGTCATTTTGAGGGGCTCCGAAATGATTTTTCTAGTCGACGTGATGCTTTGAAACCACCCTTCCGTCATCGTTTGAACTTTATTTTCTTTTCGCACATAGACACAAAATCATACCGGTAAGTGGGATAGTTTCGTAATAAAACACATTTACGAACATGCTGCAACACATTTTAAGCGCGTGGTAGGCTAGGCCCGTAACACTGTTCGAGTGGGTTTGTCCCGAACCAAAGTTAACACTGAATTGCAGGAAAATCAAATTTTCCTAAGAAACCTATCGCACGCCACTCTGACGACATAAATAATCATTTTAAGTCATTAAGCGAAATATTATTTATGGTAGCTTTGGATTTTTGCAAGAATAATAATTCAATTTTAAAATTTACCTTCTTTTGTTTTACACACTTAATTTTCCAACACTGTCGTATGTTTTATTATGGCTATTATTTCATATTTCAACAAAAAATTGAAATAAACAAAGAAAATCGTTAAATAATTTTTAAACGTTTGCGCAGCTTACGACTGCTATGTTTTATCCTGGATGCAACTGAAATGCGTATGACGCTTGCATATTTGTATTGTAACTGTTTTTCAGTGTCGGTTACCGACGTATTCATACTGTGCACAAAAAAAAACATTTGTTAAGGTTGTCTTAATACATATAACAACCATAACAATTTTTATTGTGTTGTGGGTACAGATGTTAGCATATACAAACAATGAAATATATATATATATATATATATATATATATATATATATATATATATATATATATATATATATATATATATATATATATATAATTTTTGCGTGTCCATGTTCATACGGACAATCGACTAACATAAATAACATGAAATTCGAAACTAAATACACTGAAAAAAAAGTAGTTGCAGGTACCATATTTGTGTTAAAATAGGGACAACAAAACAGTTTAGTTGTTGGTACTACTCTGGACAGTTCCTTCAACAGTCTGTTTTGTATCATCTGGTTTGTAAAAGCAAAACAACAAGGCTCTTTGTTTTTTTTCTACGAAACAGATTGTTGAAGGAACTGTCTTAAAGTAGTACCAACAACCAAACTGTTTTGTTGTCCCTATTTTAACAGAAGTATGGTACCTGCAACTATAATCTTTTTTTTCAGTATAGGGCCTTATCGTGGTCTATGCCCTTTAGTTTCCGAGTGTGATGCTGTATAATTTCGATACGGCGGTAGGATACCTAATGGAAAGACGACAGCAATCATCGTTCAGAAAAGTGTTCGATTCCACTTGAACTCGCGCACTGGCCGACCAGCGGAGGTATTCCTGGGTTAACGTATTTTGCTCATCCGAAGAGTAGAAGAACAGTAACTCCAAAAGAAGGGTGGCCCAGGCACGCCGCATCTGAGCCTGTAAGGGCGTCCAAATGAGGAAAAATAATAATTTTATAATTGAATGAAATAGTGTTAATTTTGTAGACGTTACTTGGGATTATATTTTCCTCGCGCAAAAAAAAAAAAAAAAAAAAAAAAGCTAAACGAGTTTTTCCATAATGGCACTTCAAAGTCAAAATTTGCACGTTTTTAGTTCTTATAAGCCGAATAAAAAAATTCAAAAAATTCACACTGAAACTAAGTATCACAGGCTACTACTTGACATGTTTTAAAATCCATTACAATAATTTTTGTATAAAAAATTAATGAAAGAAAAAATAAATAAAAAAACTCAAACTTTCAGAATTTTGTTTTAAAAATACAAAAATTGTTTGTACGAGATTTGAAAACATGCCAAACGGTAGCCAGTGACACGCAGTTTCAGTGTGAATTTTTTTAAAATTTATTTATGTTCATTGATTTTTTGTAGCTTATAAGAACTAGAAACTGCAAATTTTGACTTTGAGGTGACATTATAGGAAAATTGGTCGAGCTAAATTGATTTTGTAAGAGAGAAATTTACTCCCAAGTAACTTCTACAAAATTAAAACTATTTCACACAAATATAAAATTACGATTTTTCCCCAATAGAACATCCTTAAGCACAAATTGAACAAGTACACAAACAATAAATAAATAGCGTATGGGAAGCGAGTCCGAGGGCCAGGGTATCGGATGCAGACGTATCACTGGGCGCACGTAGACATTAGCTTGCCTCGGTGGGTTGACATAAATGGGGCCACACATTTGAGAAGCACCGGAACGAGAAGGGCGGGAAAACGGACGTTCTACAAGGAAACCGCCGACCAGCGACATCTTCAGGCACGATTTCCACATGCAAAAATCCAGGGACCGTGCCCACCGGGAATCAAACCCGGATCACCTAGGTAAGAGACACGTGTTCTGCTGCTGCGCCAACAGCGGTCCTAACTAGTGCAAGATACACTCGCCGATAACTCATCTCTATGAGAGATACCGTGGTGGCTATATCATTATATGGCGTCATATAAAAGAAAGATAAAGGTATAATTGAATGTGCAGATAATTTTTAGAAAATTCTGCACTAAGATAGTCATAGATAAACAGGACAACACTAACACGAACTGTCGTAATTTAATTTTTGGTCCCGAAAAACATTAGTTTCAAGAGCACTCCGCACCGAAAACTTAGGAATTTTATAATTGTATCAAACAGTATACATATCTAACACTTTACACCAAATAGTCATTTCCCACAAACAAATTATATTTCGGTTCCATACTTTTCGTACAAAGTACCGATTTAACTACATTCGTTACTTACACAAAGTCATATTTAGACGATATGAATTAAATAATTTAGAGTGAAATTCGATGTATTAAGCTACAAAATGATACCATTGCTATTTCTCGTAAAAATTATATCAAATATATGCAAAAATTTAGATACAGCCTAGAATATTTTTAAAATACAAACCATTTTTACATGAATGTACAAAGATGTCACTCTGTAGCTTCATACACTTAATTTCACTCTAAATTATTTCATTCGTATCTTTTGAATATTATTTACTTTGGGTTAGTAGCGAAAATTGTTAAATAGCTACTTTGACATGCGTTTGCACGAAAACTTTGGAACCAAGAAATAATTTACTTTTGGGAAAATACTATTAATGTAATGTGTAAGAGTTGGGCAGTGTTTGGTACAATTATACAATAACCAATTTTCCAGTCCAGATCTCCCATAAGTTAATGGGGAGGATCCGCAATAAGTATAACATATAGAACGCACGTAACGTTCTTTGAAAGCAAACGTCACTCAAGCAGTTTGAACAATTTTCGACTGAATTTCTCGGCGAGTGTTATAAGAGGACTTGACAAACACAGTGAGGGTGGAGGCTGGCGACGAATGTGGGGCACCCTGTGGGACATGTGGCGGCTGCTGGATTGTGAAGATGTCTCCGGGGAAGGAAAGGTGTGCGGGCGCGATGTCTTCTGCCCGGCGGATGTTGGCCTTTCTTGTAGCTCCCCCTTCCCCATCAGCCCTGTCCACTGGATCCGCCTGGCAATTTGTCTGCACGCACTATTAGGGCGGGCTTTCGCTATATATAGTCTGCGCGCGCCACCCTGGCACTTTTTCCTTACTTCTGGGGATATTCTCACCGCGCAACAGGAGGGGAACATACACACAGTAAAGGAGAGAGAAAAGATCCTGGCATTACGTGTTTCAAACCTACGTGTACACTTCCCAAGTCTTTTTACTAATGAAAATAATACAATTTATTAAAAATTCTCTCGTAAAATTTTTTGATCAGCAACCAGATTCAGAACATCAAGGATTGGACCTGTATCACCTCGGTTCAGTATCTCATCCAGCGTGCACGACAACGTATATTGTAGATGCTACAGATTATCGCCTACGCTCTTTTACAGTATGACACTTCAAAGAGAAAAAAGAAGAAGTAACTAAATAAAAAAAACAACAACAATTGAACAGAGAAAAAAAATATTTGTATTGCATAATTATGTCTAAGTTTAGTCCTGCTTCGACGCCATTAACTGTTAATAAGCCAACTAGAGCCGTCCATCGTCGGAGAACCAAACTAACGGAGATACACAAACTTTGATAATTTTAACTCTATGGGGTAAAAAATAAACATTATACATTAATTTTATCAGCAACCTGTTGAAAAAAAAAAGACTTCTTCACTGAAAAAAAAAATTGTGACCACCACAAAATATTTTGTCACTATGGCCTCACCAAATTGTTTTGTGGTAACTACAAAATTATTTACTGTCCCCATTAAAGTTTTTCAGTGACTACAAAAAATTTTGACGCCACTAAAAAAATTCTGGTGAGGTCCATACTAACAAAACATTTTATATTCACCACAAAACCGTGTTTTCTATGTTGCTACTGGTTCTGAACGGACAATTTTGCCATACGATAGTGCGAGTTTTCAGTTTCTTTCTTCAAACTGCCGTAAAACAAATTGCCAGAGAAATGACTAAGGCCTAAAGCAAAGATGTTACGAAGTCCAAATTTGTGTGTTATATCGTAATGTCATACAAAAAAGGACAAAAGCCATGTTCTCCCGACTACGTGAGGCTGCATCATAAGCACCAACCTGAAACCGTAAATTTCATACATTAGGTCTCCTCACCACACGCGAGTGATGCCGTAACAAAGCGAGGTCTCACAACACAACAGAAGCAAATCGGATTATTAACCGCCAGACATAGGGCGTGTAAGGGCGTACATAAAGGAACTGCAACCATCATCCGCATGAAATAGGGATGAGGAACCAGGTGTGTAAAAGACCGGTTAACGCCGGTCAAAGACCAGCTTGCAACCTCCTCGATGCGAGTCAGATATGCGACAAGCCCGAACAAGTTTAGCAATGCATAATGTCTTTGAAAATATATATTGAGAAAAATTCCCTTCCATACTTACATTTTAGAATTATGAAACCAATAATATCAAGTTATTTAACTACCATACCTATAATAGAACCTTATACAATATGTCCAGAGACGGCCTTATGATAAGCACACCGCGCAAATTCTCGTCTAAATTGGGGAAGAAAATGTTAGTGGCAAAACGTACGGCAACATTTATCGCGCGCAACACCGCACGGAGAAAAGTCCCCTTTTGCTATCCACATCCAGGTATTATTTTAAGTATGTTACATCAGGTGAACATAGAATCATGATTGTCCTGCTCGGGATTTGAACCCGCGCCCTTAATACGATAGCCATAAACAGTAATAGTAAGATAAGTAACCTATATTTGTGGAGCGCAACAGGGGACTTGTTCCGCGCTTTGTTGCCACATTGTGCAACATTTTGCTCCTAACATTTTCGTCCAAAATTTAGCCCAGGATTTACGTGGAGTATTGATTGTGTTGTTGTTTCTGGACATACTGTATATTTGAGGACCAGATAAATTAACCCCTGGCTACAGACCTCAACATTCAGCACAATGTTCAGAAGCGATGATATTTGTTGACAGTCACAACTCAGCTTTATTCATTACGGTTTCTTTTCATCTACAGTCGTCTAGGATGTTCCAGACAAAGAGCGACCAAAAAACGTAGGCTAAATGTGTCTTGTCGAACGAGCGAAATTATTCGCGCCTATATACGCTGAAAGGCATCAACTCTGGGCCGGAGATGATTACAGGCTCGTGGAGGCGAGGGAATGTCTCGACTACCTGCGCAGCCAGTCAGTCAGCCGGGCGGGAGCAGAAGAGCCCAACACAGCCTGTGAGCGTGGGCCACGTGTGGTCCCAGCTGCCGGGCGCGTGCCGTCGACCCAAGGTGGGGGCCCAGGAAGTACTCGGCCCATCTCGTGTTCCTTCCGACACAGCCAGCCTCGCTACCTCATCCCTCACCACCTCCTTCCTTCATCCCTCACACACACACACACACCCTTTACAACAAGCCCCGACCCGGCGCACGCTGTTATTACCGCTCCCAGACATCGACGAGGATTTCCATCACAATCCTGAGTTGCCCGTCGTCCGGACCAGTCGCGGGGCTGTGCTTTTGTCTACCGGCCCAGGGCGACACGACACCGCCAGACACGCCCACCGCAGTTTTCGTTACGCTGCAGCGTAGACTGCCGTCACCGTAACCCCCTCCCTCTTACCACTCGCCGAATTCTTGACTATCGACTTGTACTCCGTAGCACTGTCGAAACGTTTGTACGAGAAGCAGCTTCTCCGAGCTCGGGATACGACAAGTTCGGACTCGTTTGTTACACAGATTGTGGCAGATCCGTGAAACATGCGGACGATGATCATTTAAGGCTTAGAAGTGCGGAAGCTGTTCGGACGACATCACGCCTCTAGGCACAAGTCACTGAACTGGGGTGAGCTATTCTCCCCGAAAAATTGTCTCTATGCGACATTCAGAGGTGAAGTTGTATTAACTACTGCTACGCATTTTAAAACATTCTGCACCAAGATTTCTAAACCTAAAAAGGACCGCAAAAACATCCACTTCGCCATTTTACGGCTGCTAGAAAATATGTGTAGTGGTGAACCTGAAATGGTTCTTTGAATGCTACTCCTAAGCAGACATCTCTCACGCCCGTTGAGCCGTTTTCAAATAATATTGTTGCTCTACACGCAGGAGGCCACCTTAAGAGGAATGGTGCCTGGAAAACCGAAGTATGGTTCAACTGCACATGATTCGGTTTAGAGTGGCCACTGTGTTTACCTGCACTGAAGTTACGACTGGTATTTGCAACTGCATTTATGAGGCATTTGTAAGTTACGCACACTTTGAGAACGCCTGTTCATGAGCATGTGATTTATGTCAGGACATTTTCAATGAGGAAGAGAACGAAAATGAAAGCTTTACCTAATAACTTGAAGTACTTATATTACTGATTAGACCAATCAGTGGTTGCCTACAGTGAAACGACGTTTTGTATAAAAAATTTGCATGTCAATGCAAATTCCTACATTTTTTAATTTGTAACAAATTTCTCCTCTTCTCTCAGCAGAAAATAGTTCCTGTTCAAAAAAAGCGACATAATTAAAAACACCTGCGCACCGGCGAACATAACTGAACATATAATTCCTTATCTTTGCTCAGGTCACGGCTCTCAGATACGCACAGCTGTCACCACGCGATAAGATGCGAACTGTGCGCGCAGGATAACTGAGCTGGTAGCGACTACACTGGGGGGTCATCCGGGTATGCGCCGACAGCCGGGGCGGCCACGCACTTAATAAAGCCAAAGCAAACAAACAAGACCTAAGTGGCGCTGTGTCGCGCCGCCCGCAGATGGGGCCAGGCCGGGGGTGATGACGAACCGCCACGTGGCACGCGCTAAAAATAATCGCGCGGATACAGCAGGAGGGAAGTACGGCCACTTGAGAATGATCCCGGGGGTCGCCTCGACTGCCCTCGCCCTGTGAATGGGGGCGGCCGCCCTCCCTTGGCGGAGTCGACAACACGCAGATCTGTATCGCCGACCTGATACAGACAAGCCACTCACAGCTAATACTGCACAGTAGCAGACGTGCCTGCAAACAAGATCTCTGTCAGCCGAGGGAACCTAAACTCCGGCCATCTAGATCTTCCACAACAGGGTGGCTTGCAATAACATCCCCATCTTATTTAAGAAGCCGCGGTTGGCGGGTTTGATTCCCGGCGGAGTCCGTCCCCGGATTTTCGCATGTCGGAATCGTGACGAACGATCCCGCTGTCACCCCTTACCAGTGCTAAAGGCCACGATGTTAAGCGCTACCAAAATATCTTCACGTAACTTCCTAGCTTATTAAAGTATGAAAGAACCTTCGCAGAAAATACATGACTTGTCTTATAAGAACGTGCGAAATTTACTTTACCAAATTACTTATATACCATATACTATGTTAGCGCGAATATCACTAAAACCTATAAAAGATGTTGTATCTGCCGCAGTACATTTTCTCGTGTATAATTCGTACAAATAACGGGATAATGTAACATGTGTCTAGCGAATTATGTAGTACAATTTAACTACCAACTGAGAACTTAAGAAAATTAGGAACGAAGGTGGTGAGATGAGAGGGTTTCACGGCCCTGTAACAACGTGGTCTTAAGAGTCGATGAGGGTGAAGTGAGGTGACGGAACAACACAACACTCACGCAGAGCTGGGATTCGAACCCAGGACCTCTAGCACGGTAGACTGGCGCCTAACGGAGGCCTACAAGTTAGGGACGAAGTGCGATAAAACATTACACGCGTACGTTTTACAACTGCACAATAAAAAAATTGGTTCTTAAAGAGAAAAAAATATATTCCTGCAAATATATTTAGCTTACGGCAAAGAAATCTTGCTATACAGCAAAGTAAATAAAAACTGACGCTTTTTCTCCGCGTGTAAACCCTTAAAAGCGGCAAATAACAAAGCGTTTCATTAGGGTAAACCTTATCGCGCCGGCGGTAGTAGATCGTGTCGTAGGAAGTAAAGTGTTGCTGGCGAATCCCTAATTGGGCAAATTCACAGTGAAGCACGCCAAGTGGACTGTCAAGGGTAGTTGGCGGTACCGTTAGCAAGCAGCAGTGGGGAGAGAGAGGGTTGTTGCGAATGCGGCGCGGGACGTGGTTGGCGGGCGACAGGGGTTGTTGCCGTGCGGAAGTGGCGGGCGGCAGATGTCCGCCCCCACACAGCAGCCGCGCGTGCCGCCACGCGAGCGCGAGTGTGTGTGTGTGTGTGTGTGTGTGTGTGTGTGCTCAGTAGCAGGGAGTCTGCGTGCGCTGTCTGCAGCTGGCGTCTACCACCCCCACTTGATACCTGGGGGCCACATGGCGCGACCTTCACCGCCATCTGGGTTAAACACCCACCCCGCACCGGCTCCGCTCTACATCCTCTCGCTCCTTACTTACCCTTGTACCACCATCTTCGGTCAGGCACTGGTCTTCGCGCTCTACTTGGAAACACTGCTACCCTTCCCTCCGTACACTGGGTTCTATTCCTCGCAGCAAGTGGTACTGTCAGAAAGTCATAGCAAATCAGCACAATTTCAAGAAGATTTGTTTATTCTAATTTCTCAAAGAATAATATACCTACGACAACTAAACTTTTTTGACAGCAAAAACAAAAGTCGTATCTGTGTTGCTACAGTCGAAGTTTTGATACTGGAATATCAGTACTATTATAAAAAAAATCGGGATTTCAACAAAATATTCTAATATAGCGCCGTTCATTTGTAATACATAGGTCTATTCTTCTATTCAACAAGTAATTTAACTGCAGTAACCTAGATGTGTCCTTCATGTATACACATGTGTGTTAAACCACTTTAGTAACTTATTTGTTTCTAAGAAAACCGACTAAAAGCGAAGCGTGATTTCGTATTTGTTGACCCTATTTCTCTTCTACACTCACAGACACTCCTCTTCGGTCAATGCCACCCCTTTATTGCCGCTTCTCAGTGTGCCTTCTCAGACAAGAACACGCCCAGCTGTTGCTCAAAGTAAACGTCCGTCGGCCGATGCTCAGATATCATTTGTGTAGGGACGCTCCTTAAGGCTCGGCATCAGTCGTATTACTGGTATATTTTGATTTTCACATTCATGAAAACCTCAGTAGAACAATTTGACATTTGCTATTAAAGCGTGAATTATATTTACGACATGCGCTACAGATATTTCATTGATGACATAAATGTGTCGTGTTAAATTTCATGATAAATACACAATTTCGGTTATATTTTTAAAAATACAGTTTTGTAATAAAAAAACATGTTTCGTACATACGTATAAATTATTTATATCTAAGCATTTTTATTACATATAGTGTCAATTTTTTGACAACTGTAAAGGATGTGTCCATAATTCTACTGAGAAAAAAAAACTGCAGAAGAGTGTTCCACTATTGAGACCATCGACTAACTTTAAAAGTTCTTAAAATATTTCTCTACTGGCCTGTAACAACAGCGTCACCAGGGGAAAAAATGCTATTGTAGCGATGTAGTCTGTCTCGATGACTATCCGTTCACAAAGAAAAGTGTAATTAATTGCTATATATGTCATTCCGTAGCATTCCATGTTGCTACACTATTGCAAAAACCTGTAAATTACTAACCGAGCAAGGTGATCAACGGTAACACACTCGATTCACATTCGAGAGGGACCAGGTTCGATACCCGGTTCCGGCCATCTTGATTTCCGTTTTCCATGGTTTCCCGAAATCACTCCAGGAAAATGTTAGGTTGGTTTATAAACAAAAGGTAGGGTCGACGCCTCTCTCAGTTTCTGTCACTGCGTCAATTTATGTATCGTCGGCTTTAATGACTTCGTTGTAGCCTAAACTAGACGTAAAGCCCGTTTACTTGACAGTGCCAAACAGCTAAAACAACTTTCAATCAAGAGCGTCTTCCCACCGCTGCCTCACTCATTGCCGCTCATCCGTCTGTTGTTCGCATGGCTGCTGTTATAGTGCGTCTTCTCGCCATGTCTGTTGCTCAGTAATTACAACTGGCAGATAGCTTACGTACGGGTGACATTACATGTTCTGATGACTGTTTACAAACGCCACATGTAGAGATACGACAGCATCGTACGTCATGTTACATGCGCCAGCACGCGAAAATATCTCTGTATCAACCATCGACAAAAGGTTACAGAATTATATTTAATGCCACCGTACCATTAAATGGGTGAAGAAATTGCAACTTGAAAATAACAAACTCATCTCATTTCTCCTCAACACTTCTGTAAGAAAAGCACACATACAAAAATGTAGTTTTATGATACTAAGGCTTAAATATTTTGTTATAGAATTGCAGCAATAGAAATAAAGTTGCTTACATAATGTCAATACGCTGAAATCACACAGAATACAATGTAACTGTTAGTTGTAATAATTAACCAACTTTATAAATTAATTGATTATGTTCTGCACAGCTGTTTCACTAAAAATAAAATACTCTCTTCACCTTTACTGTTGTAGTATCCAAACAAAATTGTGAGGGAACATATTACACAACACGGAGCTTACATTTAAACGGTTTCAAGATAAAGGCCACATTGTTCTGTGCCTGTCTTCCAGAAACTGCAAGCAAAAATGCTTTCAGAATTTCATCCGTAAAAAAAAACGCAAAATTGTTTTACATTAGCCGTTAATGTCCAAAATTCCCATTTTGTAACACAATTAAAACTTTTTGGTGTCAAGTAGCTGCAGACCATGTCTTACAGCTAACCAAAGAAATAATAAAAAAAAATAACAGCTTTGCGATGTGCTGATAAGAGAAACTAGCTGATTTTAACGGGTTTGCCGTACAATGCGTAAACATTTTTATAAATATTGTTTTATGACGTTGTTGAGTTTCAAGGTACTTACACAGAGTTAATTATAAATGTTTATCTTCTTCGAAGCTCTGTATCAATAGCTGATGTTCAGAAACACCCGTGTGCTCAGACAAGAGGTTAAATATAAGCAGAATGAGTTTGTCGCGAGGCAGTGAGAATTTTTCAACGAGTCTACACTCTCAGAAATTACAACAGCGTTCTAGCGTTCTCAAGTAACAAATATCTGTAATATTTCGTTCGATAATTTTAGATTTAGAACATAATTTTTATCATACAGCTGAATAAAATACCCGTTTTTTTTAATTTTTATAACAATAACTGCTATAGCGTTTGGTGAAGAACTAAAAAAAAGTAGTAGTAACAATAAAGATGCTGGATATTACGACAAAATTACAGAATCAGGTATTTTATTTAAGTTAACATTATTAAGTCAGTGACATATTTGGTTTTATTTTTCTGAAATTGCTACTATACGTTCTCTTTTATTAAAAAAAGCGATAAATTGTAATTTTAAGTAAGATAGTTATAAGGGAATAACTCTGATGTATGCGGAAAGGCATAACATTTTACTGGCACTGTAAACTATCTAAAAAGTACTAGTAAGTTTGATTCACGACAGAAATTGCGGAAGGGAACACATCTGTAGGTCCCGCATTTAAGTAAAAAAAAAATATATATATATAATCTGTGTGTGTGTACGTGTGTGTTATTGTGGAAGTCAAACTAAAATAATTACGAATGTATTTCAATCAAGCCAACAGAAACAAATTTCATTGCCTCAAGCAGGACACTCAAACGGGCAGACATTGATTTAACGAAAATCTCCCTGTTCACAACGATCATTCGCTTTCGAAGTAGTTCAATAAATGTAAAGTAAGTTTCTTTTTAAACGTCTATACATGTCTATTGATAATGTCCAACATCTTCAAAATTATGAACAACTAGATACTCTAAAACATAATACCATACATTTTCCGTAGGTTTTTATTCCCGTAGCAATATTCTGCTTTCCTCAATGAAAACAATGGTTTCGTTCGAAAGCGGCACCATTCAAAATGACTGATCACCACCTAATATAATTGAACACGTAAAATCCTATCCTTGCTCGCAGGTAGGCGTCATCCGTAAGGCCGTGAACAAAAACTCTTCATCGTGTAACCAGCGGCAGTAACTATCGTTATTTTAGCAGCTTCGGCGTAATTTAACTATGTAGGCCTATCTCTCTCCTTAAAGTAAATATAGCGTATGTCAGAATGACGTATTCACTTAGTACAATATCTTGCGCAGGCAGCAAATGTAGGGAATTTCAGCGCCACAGCAATGTACCTCACAAAAAAACTTTCATCAAGCTAACAAACACTATTCTCTAGGATTGCCTTTCTTTCTGAACTGATTTGCAATGATCGAAAAAATTCTATCATCTTTTTAGTGTAATTTTATATTTCTCGCTTTATTGAGAGTTTTTTGACGTTGAAAAATAAATTATACAATGAAGATAAGTTCCATAACAGGTGAACTCGAACGAAAGATAACAAACACCTGATTGCGGTAAATATGTACAAATTGGAGATTGGTACCTGGAATCTTCGAATTATTCAATTTTTACTGTCAGTTCCATACAATGAGATTTATAAAAAAAATTCGGTCTGACATGGCACGAAGATTATCTTAAGCATTTTCAAATCGCCACACCTTCATCATTCTAGAGGAAAAAAGTCATTTTTTTTTTTTTTTTTTAGATAGATGGACACGTGTATATAGGTAAGCAATATTAGTTAAGCAATGTCAACTGTATACAACGTAAGAAACTATTCCATGTACCTTATCGAAGCATAAAACACTATACATAATTTGTAGGCCGAATTAATTGTAGAAGTTCCATTAATTAAAAATAGCAGGTACTGATACTTCTTAACGGCCATTGTTAACCCGCAAATAGCATTCACAATATGCAATAACGGATATGCCGGGCGTAACGGACGAACAGTGTACCAGCGTACACTACAGTTTCAATGTTGTAGAAGTACAAACTAACGACAGTGCAGCAGTTACGTTATGCGGGACACAGTACCCCTACAGACCACAGCTTAATTATTGTGGTCACACACACACACGTCCCTGCACATTGCCTCTGCTATTAGCGGGTTAACATCACACTAGGCACTTCGTTTATACACGCTGAAAAACACTTCATTTGCCGCAACAAAGTTTCGTTTGGGTATGAACCATGGCAAAATAACTTTGCAGCAAATTTATATAAATTATGGTGAAGAAATCTTGCCTTACAGCAAATGAAATAATGAATACTTATAGGTTATTGTTCTCAAAGAAAAATTTTAAAAAATGATACAAAACATAAGTTTCTTTGTAGAAAATGTAATAATATATTTAACATAAATCTTGTGTTCAAAATACCGCACCTATCTTCAAAATCAAAATTTAAAGTAAACTATCTTAACAATAACACAGTTTTTGTTACCATTACTATAACTTTTAAACAACAATTTTTTTTGGGTCAAAGTTACTTTGGCCGTGGCAAAGTAACTGTTTTTAGAGTAGATAAAATATGCTACATTTGTACTAAATATCCATATTCTGATGATTATTCTCATTTGTTTGAACACCCTCAGTGGTAGACATCCAACCAACTTTCGACTGTTCGCCCTATCCAACGACATTTCAGGGACATTATTTACTGTAAATCTGACAAGTCTAAATGTGGTACGGCAGCTGTGCTGTGGCATGATGTCCGTGACTAGCATTGAGAAACTCGGCTAAATCAATCTGCATCACGAATTGCGCGCCGATTCCACAGCTTCTCCCCCAAAAAGCGGCCCCTCCGGAGTCGACAGAGAGGAATGATGCTCGCGTGCCGTGAAATGAGGCGAGCACTGCTGGCGGTCGCAGACTCCCCTCCCCCTCCCTTTACCACTGGCTAGACAAACACTGATTGCCGCCGTTCATTGAGTCAACTGTTATTAGTATTTGGAAATAGGGCGGTCCGGTCCCGCCCTCTTGTCCTTGTGGACACCTGGCATAAAGCAGGCGCTCTCCATTGTGACGACCGCTTAGCATTTACCCTGGAAACAACGACCACCCCTCGCCAACCACCGTGCGTTTCCAACACACACCACTCAAACTCCTCACGACGTTATAATTGATTCATAGTCTATACACAGGAGGGAAGGAGTTATTACGCTTCAAATTCAGCGCAACTATTCAATGAAAAGGGGGCTCGCCTCCCACCAAGGTGATCCACGCGGGCTTGATTCCCGGCGGAGTTGGCTCCCCGGATTTTCGCATGTGAGTATCGTGCCGAGCGGGTTTTCTCGGTGATCTCCAGTTTCCCCGCCCATACATTCCAGCGTTGCTCCATACAAAAAGTCACCCTCACCAGCACGAAAGACCTAGATGTTGGGCGCTGACCAAAATCTCTTCTATTCACTTCCATAAAAAATTCTTTTCAAGGCTAATCGCCACCACGTAGACAATAACGGCGACGCAGAAATACGCACACCAGTGTTGTAAAATTTAAATTACGGAGCAAATTGCATCGGAAGATAAAGCAAAAGAAACGTCGAAATTGCGCTAGTCAATAGGACCCGTACTGATCGTAGACATAAACCTTTTTTGTTATTTGAGAAAAAAACCTACGTACATTGATTATCTGTACTGTTACGAAATAAATACTATTTAGTCTCTTCTGTTACAATTTCGAACACGTAGTTTATTTTTAAAGTAAACATCTTAATGCTAGCAGGCTGACTTCCAAATTTCTCCAACGAAAAGTATACTAGTAACCAACTGATGTTCGTATTTTTCTATAAAACTATCATCTATCAATAAACAATGTTCATTGAAATATGTAATTTTAAGCAACAGTGCAGATTGCGCTATTTGTTTAGAATTTAAAATTATTTGGGAACACCACATTCGGGAAAATCCGGGTTTTGTTTCCGGTTTGGCTCTCTTGATTTCGATTTTAAATTATTTCCCGAAACTACCCTAGGCAAATAAACGTTTCGATGATTGTTCACTATAGGTCACGACCGATTACTTCTCCGTATCCTGCAGGAGGCAATAGTTCTATCTCTAATGACTTCTCAACGACAAGACAGCGAGTCTGGGTGACCAACCGTCATCTGGGGTTACTTGAGACTTTTTTTTACCAGTTCTTTCACACATTGCTGCCTAAATAGGAAAATTGCACTGACAAATAAAGTTGGCCTTTTTCGTACTTTTTCTTGTCTTGAATAAAAAAATATAACTTCTTCCTAATTACCACAGGTGGGCGATTAACTATCCCTGGATGATGGTTCATCGCGGGGAAACGTGATTGTTTGCTGTGTTTCAACTCACGTTCAGCTTACAAGAAGATTACTGCGGCTTTCGCTTGTACGTGGGTCTGTTACCCTATTTGACTGAGCCAATAAGCATCCCGATATAGTAATATTTGATGCCTGTTATTGGTATGCAGACAGCTACGTTGTGTCAGACGTACATCACCCAATCATATGTGTTCAAATTAACTACAGCGCAAGACTATCTGCTTTTTTCGTGCAAGCGTATCTAAGACTCGTGGCGGACTATTCAGTTCAAATTATGATTAGAGGTGCAAGTGAATACCCGCTCTGCACCTGCACTGCACTTTGTCGGTGCAAATAGCAGGCAGTGACATTTAGTCAGGGCCCTGGTGTTTCAAGTATCACCCGATGACTGTATCTATTAAAATAATCCTCCATCCACAATGGAATATCGACCCCATTCTTCTGATCTCTCTCATGACCAGCAATGCAGGCCATGGTATACGTCAAACGGCTTCTGCACGAACATCCCAATGCAAAGAGCGCTCTGCAGATCTCTACGTACCTCGGGCCGATGATCAGCTTGGCGGGAGGTGCAACATGGCAGGATGGCTCGGGGGCCAGCCGATATCAATTTGCGCGGCGAAGCGGGCCGAGTCGTGTCGAAGCTAAGAGGAGGGTGGGACGGCGGGTGCGAGGGCGGTGACAGCTGTCATGGGACCTTACCGTCAGCAGGTCGGCCGATCGCCAGATGGCGCCCCGGCAAACAACCATCTCTCACGTATCGGCATGGGGAGGGACCTCTCATTTAACCCTCACCCCCTCAATCCTCCGTAATGCCCTCCTAACGGCGACTGGCCTCGCTCGTGTAACGATTATGGCAGCAGTATCGAGACCTGAAAGATTACTGCGACCTCTGTTAGAAGTCAAGTTGCTTCGAATTCTCGGAAGTTTCCGTCGGTGGCCGGGTTACTGAGACGAAAAATTGAAGGGCTGCTCCCCCCATGAGAGAGTCCTCAAGAGGAAGACAGACGCCAGTTTAGCTTAGAAGCGATGTTGCGCGTGGTGAGTGAGCACCACATGCTTCCAGGTCCGGGTCTCGCTCGTTGGATTCCAACTGCACGCAAATTATATCTGCAACTATATGACATCACTGCATGTGTCGAAACCCGAAGATTTTGACTACAGATTCCATAATTTACTTTCATCATTTACCATCAAGAGACTTAGCACCGAAGACCTGAAAATACAATTTTTATCCGTGTTCATTATGTTTTATCTCTTTAAAGGGGGAGTTCACGCAGAATTTTTATGATTTTAATAATTTTTATATTTGTTCGAGGCATGTTCCGTGACTGTTTTTGCAGTAGTGACATTTTTCTGTAGCTTTCATAATTTTGGCATAATGGCGCGTCGAAGTCAGAATTTGCATAAAATGGGTTTATACAAGAAAAGAAAACCAAATGACTTACAGAAATGAAATGATTTGCAGCGTGAAGAACAGTGTCACGGGTTACGTCAAGGTATTTATTAAAATAATAATAATAATAATGGAACACATTGACATTTTTGTATATTTAAAACATTTCACAAAATTGGCAATCTTTCATATTAATTTAAGCAATTTAAAAAAATATAAAATATAAGTAATACGGCTTTCGTATATACACTGACGTAGCTCGTGACACTGTTCTTCATTGTCAATTATTTCATTTCTGTAATCAGTTGGTTTTCCTTTCTTATATAAACCCGTTTTACGCAAATTTGGGCTTTGACCTACCACTATACAAAAACCATGAAAGCTAGAAAATGTTCATCCCCCAAAAAACGGTATCAATATAAGTCCATAAAACAAACCACATCTCGCGCAAATATAAAAATTATTAAAACAACTGAAATTTTGCACTTAATGACATGCGACAGGATTAAAGTAAACGTGGCCCCGTCTAAATAATACCGCCTGGTTTATGCACCGACGCAGTGCAGTGCAGGTGCAGAGCAAGTACAACGGGTATTTACTTACAACTCTTAGTCACAGTTTTTTATATTTTATGGGCAGAGACCGTATTTCCAGCGGGTAGATTTACGAAGCGACATGGTTTATTTAGACACACTTCTGCGTTTCTCACTAAACCGCTATCAGCTATAGTCAGGGCCGTCTATCGAATTCCCGGGTTCTTATGCAAGTAAATCTCCAGGGCTCCGTACAATCGAAAATCCATTTCTACCCAACTTTAATCTACATTTTAACTTTGCTGGACTCTAGTAACGTTCAACAATATCAAATAGCAAAAAAAAAAATTCTTGTGAACCACACCAATGGGTGTTGCGGGACACCACCGGGCACTCCGTGGTACACTATGGGTCTGAAGTTCGGTGTTGGGACTCGAATGTGTGTTTGCTTACAGTTGCACAGTAACACAAATAAAATTTAAAAACTAAGAATTGAATTCCGACTGAAGCAGGATTCCTTTTCGTCTTTATCCCCGTGTATTCGTGTATTCCTGCCCTCTGCCCTCACTTCCCCCCTGTGCAGTTACCATGCGTAAAACTTCCAAGCATGAAACATTTCTTTACAATACATACGGCCAGGTTGATGAACACGTTTTATTTATTTATGGTTACATTTTTATATATGATTTTATGCAACGCCTATAACTATTAAGCCAGCGTGTTTTCTCGAGGTTCTCCCGTATCCCACGTAGCCACTGCTCCATTCTCACTTCACTCCACCCTCAACAGGCTTGGGTTCACGTGTTGTGTACCTTCAAGACCTATAACTTCGGAAGGGCAAGGGCTACATTGTATGTACATCACGCTTTGCCGTGACATCTAGGCGCAGGTAGCTGAACTGGCGTGCAGTCTGCTCGCCCATAGCTCACGTAATTCAGTAGCAAACCTATCATGTTATGACATAATATTAAATATAAGCATTATTGCATATTGAGCATGCCCACATTTTTAAATATTATGTGCCAAGATTTTCATACCTTTAAAGGACCACAAAAACAAACATTTCCACGTTGAACAGCACCTTAAGGCGGCCGCCTACCCCACGCTTAAAATGCGTTGCGGTGTGTTCGTAGGGTCGGAACCTCATTATCAAAACACCACGCTTATTAAATACATTGTTTCTAAGCCCTCCAGCATGGCTAAAAACGGCCTTTTCAGACTGCCGTACTTCAAAATGTACTAACAGAATGTATGTGGAACTCAGATTGCGACCTGCACTGAACTTAGTTACAGACTTTCCACCAATGAAATAATATGGTCACTGTTTAATGTCCCATAGTAAAAATCTTTTGGCGGGAACCTTGCATGCTAGTTCACCGCTTGGCTTGTTGAGGCGACGCGACATTTGATGCGCGCTTCAAGGTCGACCGTACTGCTCCGTCGCTTTTGAGTCTCTCACGCGCGGGTAGGCGGCGCCCTTAAATGGAGGGACACCGAAAATTGCAATTGTTTTAATATATTATATATTTGTGCGAGGTATGGTTTGTTTTGTAGACATACATTGTGCCAGTTTTTAACAGAAATTAAATTTTTTTGACATCATAGTTTTTGTATAATGGCATGACAAAGTGTATATTCGCATGAAACGGTTTAATGGTAGAAAAGAATACCGTAGCTGATTTCGAGAAATGAAATATTTCACACTGCAGGACAATTTAACGGACTACGCTACGCCAAGCATTTATAAAAACCGCATCGATTTTTTTGTAACTTTAAACAATTTCAGGAAATTGGCAATTTTTTTATTTTAAATTCATTATTTTCTTTAAATTACAAAAAAAAAAAAAATCAATGATGTTTTTATATATGTCTTGGTGTAGTCCGTGACACTGTCCTTGAGTGTGAATTATTTCATATCGTTAAGTCAGCTGGTCTTCCTTTCTAGTATAAACCCGTTTTAAGCAAATATGGACGTTGACATGCTATCATACAAAAACTGTTGAAACTAAAACACTTATAATTACTGTAAAAATAGTTGCAACGTATGTCTAAAAAAAGAACCATTTCTCGTAGGTACAAACAACAAATTATTAAAAAATGATAATTTTGTTCGGTGAAATTCTACTTAAAAGTTGTTCAATATCTTTCCTCTCTTCTCTCTAAGAGTGGCAAGCTTATATTAATAGGTGCATTCTCCAAATTATAAGACAATCTCATCTTGCAATGTAAAATACACTACAGGTGACTGTGCTAGAGCCAAATTTCAATAAAAAATATATAATTGTGGCGTTTTTCAAAATATATTACCGAGCGATTAATAAAGCAATATAAAACGCCATAATGTTAATAATGATATCCCCACAAAATATAGCAAAGCAGCTGGCGGTACTCCAAAATACAAGCTTAGCGACATCAGGGATAGCTGTGCCAAAATCAACACAACGTAAATTAGTACGAAAGGCACTCGAGATACAAGCAGGGAACAAAAATATAATAACAGTGATGTAGTTCTACAATTCACTCAGTTGCTTCAATTCCAGTAGAAGTGGCCACACACATTACGAAGCGTGCGAGACAAGTCACCACATCTCCCGTACAATTTGGAGTGCTTGTTTGTCGACAGCTTCACAACCTTGGCAACAGCCTCTCTTTATCATGTTTAGCTGCAGACATAACAAGCAGCATCCGTCACACTCATTAGAAAAAAAATCTCTAGTTCAGGGCCAAGGGACGACATTTTTTTTCGGCAGCAGTGGTTCCTCCGCCAACGTATTTTCGCGCCAAGATTGTGGAAGCTGTGAAGATGCCATTCTCCTCGGCTGATGCTTCTTTTCCTCTTTACAGGCGGTCGTTAGCCGTGCCCTGGTGGGGTGAAGTAGGTCAAACGAATTGTGGCTGAATTGCTAAATTGCGAGCGTGGTCACTGGAGAAGTCTTGTGTCGGCAAGCTCGACTCTACTACAAGGGGAATGACACATTCGTTGAAGGAAGAGGGGTGAATCAGTCAACCGAAGTGGTTTCATTCATATCTTGGCCAAGTTCGTTGGACGTGGCCGTCATAGGACGTCAGTATTAGTTACATTCCTGTAGGCTACTCTCGTTAGCTGTGAGTAGCAAATTTAGTGTACTCTACATTTATTTTTGTAAAATTCCCAAGTAGTTTCTTTGTACGTTTACAAACCTTTTAACGTACAAACCTTTTCTTTGTAAAATATTTATTTATAAAGTTACAAGGTTTTTCCTTGTAAAAAACTCAAGAAACTTTGTAATAAGTAAGTATAATAAGTCGGTCGGAAATGATACGATTATACACAATTTATGATCTTTGGTTCACACTTTGCTGAAATGAAATAATGTTACAAAATAAAAATAGAGTTTATAATTAAACTTGTGAAACTATAAAAAACGGATTGTAAAATGTTGGGCTGGTCTAGTGGTAAAGTGCGCAGTTAAAAATCTGAAGAATGTAGGTTTGATTCTCGATGCGTCCACTAGCATCTATTTTACTCAAAATAATTACGTGTAAAACTATTTGTTTAACTGTCATTTTCCAAGTAAGTATTTTTTATAATCAGAGTAAAATAAATAATTTAAATGTCACTTTCTCCCATTACAAGTACAAAAAAGTGTACCTAATTATTAGAGTTACAAAAATATATATATATTTTTTAATTGGTCTTTGTAATTTTACAAATAATTTCCTTGGCAACTGGGGCTCGAATGATTTCCCTTATGACAATACAATATAATTTTTTATAGTATTATTTAAAAAAAGCAGCTGCTACCAAACATATGCAAATTTGACTACAGCCGTTTACGGCATGCTAGTGCGTTAGCAAAACACGAATTCACCTTAATGCTAAATTGTTAAACACAATCGAGCCTGAGAACACTTCGAAAGATTTTTCTAGTTTGGTTTTTTAAACGCATCGCATCTAGAGACGTACAAAATTCGCGTTATTTACGGACAGCTAACTAGACTGCAAGTGACTATAGGCTTGTTCGACGTCTCCCGCACTGGCCGATATTGTCATGACTTACCGCGGAGAATGCGTACACAGTAGAGAGGCCAATCTCTGTAGACGTGACACACGTAAATGACAACACATTCAAGTTCGTGGCCAATTGAATTGCAAGTTGTGCTGTGTTACATATTGGAACGTGAAGTTGATTCTGCTACCAAATGAAAACGTAAAATTTGCATGTCTCTACGCGTTAGTATCAATCCGGCACAAGTTAAAACTAGCGTTGCCATGTGGGTCTAGTAACAGAGACAGCGAAGCCTAACATGGCCAAGTGTTCGGAGTGGGCCGGGGGGGGGGGGGAGTTAGCGCGGGAACACGACACCCCTGGTGCTAGGAAAAGGTCATATCCCCAACATTTAGTACACTGAACCACGTAACTTAGAGGAGCATGGGCGTTAGAGGCTTAGCAATGGCGGAGACATAAGGGCGATCTTGAAACGCACTTCAAATGCCGCATCGCCTCAGCGAGCCGGGCTCTGAAATAGCGTGCAAGGTTCCCGCCGAAATAATTTTTACTGTGGGAAATTAAGCCGTGACCATTTAATTTTATTGGTTGAAAGTCTGTAGCAGAATTCAGTGCACATCGCAATCTGAGATTCACATACATCCGGTTAGTACATTTTGAAGTACGGCAGTCTGAAAAGGACGTTTTTAGCCATGTTGGAGGGCTTAGAAACACTGTTTATAATGAGCATAGTGTCTTAGCAGTGCCGTTCTGACCTTGTATGAAGTGTGTTCGTAAGTTGGAACAATGGACACACGTGAAATTGTTTCGAATAAAAAACCTGTTTACGAACACACTGCGACGCATTTGAAGGGTGAGGTAGGCAACCGCCTTAATATAAATGGCTCACATCTACAGTCCATCAAAAAATATTTTGCAAACGAATACAGCTATGTTATCCACTTTCAAGCACCTGATTGATCGAAAATGAACTTCACATGTAACAAGGGCACATAAAGAAATTTTCAGTAAAGAGCTCAGCTTCAACTGCTATTTCTGTAACATTGTTATCTGGACAGAAATATAACCTTGATATCTATAGTACGTTTAATTATCTATTCAAAAACAGACAGTGATATTTCTTACACAAATCATGACAATCGGAATTGAAAAACCCCTTTTATGTAGAAGTTAACAAACCAATAAAAATGCTATGATTCAATTGTACTGCATACTTGAAATAATGATCTACAACATAACACTGAAAAAGAGATAATGTGTAAAAAAAAATGTGAAGTACCTACCGGTACTCAATGAAGATAAAGAAAATATAAATTTGGAGGTGTTAAAATAAGTAAACTAATAATCCACTAAATGTTTAGAACACTCAATGAAATAAGCGGTGTTTGTAAAAATCATGACGTTTACCTAACGAAATGCAGTTTAGAGGATAAAGGGCAAAACAGAGAATAAGAACACGAAAAAAAAAAAATTATGGCAGCTACAAATTAGTTTGTGGGAATTCACACTGCAAAATTTATTTTGTGGTCATCACAAAAATATTTTGTTGTCACCATTAGAATATTGTGGCGACCACAAAACGTAGGCCTAGTTACTACAAAATTTTACTTTCAGTGAAAGAAACATATAAAAACCGAAACGGCAGACAAAACTACAGACATTAAAAAATAATATTGTAATATTTAAAACGAAAATAATAATATAAACTTGCTTAAAATGGTTATTTCGACAATTATATAAGGCGAAAATTAACAAAATTTGTTTTCCTTTGACTTCCTATCATGCAAATTTGCCAAGCCACAGCTGGCTGAATTTAATCAGACGTCGACATCTGGTGTAACAGTATCGTGGTAAACATATGAACAACGACTGAGATATTAAGAGGGCTATACACAGGAAGTAATTTTCCGCGTTTGATGCGCGGAGACAGTGAAGCGATGAAGTTCAACTTTCCACACTCGACGGTAACACCATCGCTTCTATTCGCGGTGCGCCAAACTGACGCGCAGTGTTTTCATACTACTCTTTTTCCTTATTGGACTTAAAGGAGCGACCCTACAATTTGATTTGTGGAAAGTTTGTAGTTAAGTCCAACGCATTTATCCAACATTGTGTTTTACGAATCTGGGTGATACGTTTCAAGTTATAGCTGTCAAAAAAAAGTTTTAGCCATTTTGAGGGACCTCAAAAGTATGTTTCTAATAAGCATGTTGCGTTTTTAAAACGACAGAAGCCAAGTTTAACTGTTTGTTCTTTTCGTAGATAACATATTGTGAAAAAAGTTTAGCTGCTTTGTGTAGAAAAGAACAGACGCAGCACGCTACAACATCGTTCATGCGTCAGCTGCATAAGCCTCGTAAGTATGTACGTTGGCCACACTCAGGAATCCACAATACACCGAAATCTTCATGAAGCCTTTAGAACAGTACGTGCTTCTAACGTACGAATTTTTTGGCGTAGAGCACCCTGAAAGACATGGTAGGTAGTTTATTTTCACACTGGTGTAAAACACTGAAAACATCTTTAACGAAATGCATTGAAAGAATCCACTATTAATAACAGTCATAGGAAGCACAATTCTACGAAGGCGGTTTGCAAAACAATGCTTCGTTCGAAGAAATATCATTTTGTTGACGTTGGTATAATTTAGTAACAAAATTGTCAATTCCTCGGGTGTAAAAACGTGAAAAAAAAAATTACAAGGTATATTACACCAAAAAATACGTACAAATAATTAAGTATGTGTGACAAAACAATGTCCGGATTTTCCGATATGAAAATTATGTTTCTTTAAAAAATATTTTCAAAAACCAGTGTAAAACTACCGGCGTTGCCTTTAAGGAGGAGTGTTAGGCAATTGTATTGTATTTTCAGTTTTTGAGCCATAACATTTATTCAAGTTGTATTATCAACATTTTCTCTTCGACCAAGCATAGGATATATTTTTGGTAAACTGCTTGACATAAATAAGAATGAAATCTTTCTTTAATTTGTCATGCAGAATCATTGCAAGAGAATTTTAGGTTAACTTTAAAGAAATATCTTGCAATGATTCTGCATGACAAATTAATGAAAGATCCCATTATTATTAATATCGAGCAGTTTGCCAAGAATATGTCCTATTCTCCGTCGAAGAGAAAATTTTGATAATACAGTTTGAATAAATGTTATAGCTCTAAAACTGAAAATACAATAAAATTGTCGACACTCTCCCCGAGTACACAGCTCTTGCAGCGGAACGTTAGGAATGAGCTACCCGAGATAGATGCACAGTTGCTAGTACAACATTTCAAGAGCAGGGCTTGAAACCACTATTCTTCGGTTTTGGCCGCTTCTCGGTCGTCATCACTCCTCGCAGTTTATCTCGGAGCGCGTGGGTGTGTCTGGCCGTCGTGCGAGACGGCATCGTCGGCGACAGACTGGAGCCACATAATTCTCGAGGGTGGGTTGTTATCGGCGCACCCCAACTGCTCGGGTGCTCGAGGGACGTTGTCGCAACTCTGTGCGAGAAACTGCTTTATACATGAGCAGGCACACTAGTATCACTGCCAAGGCAAAAACACGAAAACAAGTATTTTGTACAGCACCATTTCTTCTGCTACAAAAGTTCATTTTCAAAACTTAATAAGTTAGTATTAATTCCGTGCGCTTTACTTTACTGGTTACTGCAGTAACTAACAGAATACAAGATTCTATCACGATACTTCGGTACTGGAGATTTAAATTTTGGTCGTAGCAACGCTAATAGTCGTGGTTTACGAAAATAGGCATACAGGTAGTCAGTATTCGAGAAGATGTAAATCGTACACACGTTAAAAATATTCGTAATGCTTTATTCGTCCTTTTTATAATAATCATCCACATAACTTTCTGGTTTAAGATGTTACATTAAACATTTTCCTCTAAAGTTGTTACTTGAACAAAAAATTATCTCGTTACGTAAACATACTTAAAACAATTACATAATACATAATTGTAACTGATAAATTTGTCTATGGACAAAAACATTTTCTAATTTACAAATAAAAAGTGTATCGCTAGCGAGAAATACTGCCGTAAGACGTGAAATTCATTAAACTGACGATGTTAGTGTGACATTACTCAACGTCCGTGTATAATAACAAATATAGCGATAATTTTACAGAGACGATGTCTGTGTAGTTTTACACTTTATTTGTGCTTAGATACAAACCGATAAGCAAAATCACTGCGGCGAAGTTCGTGTGAATTTACACACTAAGTAGGTGTGCAAGAACAACACGCAGAGGTATTTTTACACAGCCAATGCCTATGGAATTTTACATGACAATTGTGATAAAATACACTAGTTCTAATGTTACATTAACATTGACAATGTTTGTGTAATTTTACTAAATGTGGTTGCGTTTATACATCCTTTTTTGGTGTAATTTCACACAACATTCGTCATTGTAAAAATACACAAACTTGTGAGGAGATTCGTGCTGCCACCTACATTTGTGTAAAACTACACAAAAATTTTTTTACAGTGATCAACTCTTGTAGAGAAAGAAGTTCCCAGAAATGGTAGGTGGATCTCAATGTTGGTAATTTCTCTTACCTGGAGAGCGGATTGTGAACTACGACGAAAGGACGAGTTTTAAGCAATTGGTGAGATCTTTATGACTGTACAGATGTAGTTAGGCAAAAATGTGCTAACCACCACATAACGTTTGTGACGTGCAAGTACAACATGTATCTAAAACATACCGTCAAACTTCAACAGGTTATTTTTTAGACGGAAATATAAAGTTTGTGACATTTTATACTGTATACACAATGTGGCACCTCAGCACCAAGAAAGTCCCCTCTTGCGCTCCACACCCAGGTATTCTTTTATGTATGTTACGTCGAGTAAACGTATAATAATGTTTGGACTTCTCGGGATTTGAACCCGCGCCCATAATATGATGGTCAGAACAGCAGTAGAAAGGTAAGACACCTAATGAACGCAAGAGGGGACTTACTCCGAGCTGTGTTGCCACACTCTGCACGTATAATATCATCGTACAACATCTTACCACTAATATTTTCGTCACCAATTTGACCCAGGATTTGCGTGACGTGTTTATTATATGGCGGCCCGTTTCTGGACATCCTGTACATGCAGTGACGGAGCTGTTAAAATATATACACTAATTCCACGTATATCGTCTTCCACGTACATAATAAGTAAGATAAGTAGGCTTAACGTCTCGTAGGGTCGTTAAGTGATTTGGGGGGGGGGGGTGTCAGCCAATTTTATTGTATTTTCAGTTTTTGAGCCGTAACATTTACTCAGATTGTATTATCAAAATTTTTTCTTCAACAAAGTATAGGATGTAGTCTTGGTAAACTGTTTGGCATACATAATAATGGAATCTTTCATTAATTTGTCATGCGGAATCATTGCAAGAGAATTCTTTAAAGTTAACCAATAATTGTCTAGCAATGATTCAACATGACAAATTATTGAAAGATTCCATTATTATTTACGTCAAGCAGTTTACCAAGAATATATCCTATGCTTTGTCAGAGAGAACATTTTCATAATACAATTTGAATAAAAGTTATGGACTAAAAACTGAAACTACGAAAAAATTGTCTAACACTCCCCTTCAAAGGCGGTGATACAGCTTTACACAAGGACATATCTGGAACAAGAATTGGCCATTGCCTGTTAAGGAATTCACCTGGAGCATTTTAAGGAAACCATGGGAAATCGAAATCAGGCTGGCCGTAGCAGGGAATCGAACTTGGATCTTCACGAACGCGAGTCGAGCGTGTTACAATTGCACCGTTGCGTGCATAACAGTTTCGCGGTTGGGTGGAGGTATGCGTTCTTACTAAGTGCACCGGCAATTGAAATAATTTAAGACAGAGGAGAAAGGAAAATATTTACTGAAAATAAAGCCGTGTACAACATAGTAATTGTGAAGTGCTCGATGTGTGACGATGTTGTTGTTACCAGGCGGAAGTTAATTGCAGAGAGCAACAACTAGAGACCGAGTAGCACTGGGAGCCAACATCAGTATTTTCATTGTTGAAACTTCCCTGCAAGCTGTGATGAGCTGTACAAGATTCATAACATAGCTTACTACATCCTACTTGACGGACTACTTGGAGTGAATTTTTCGTTGTACTAAGTGTCAAGGAACCATGCGTAGATCTTGGGAACGTGATTCGTGACCAGAAAATGGGAAGATTGATATAGGTCACCAAGGGTTCATCTCAAATGCTTGCCTTAGAGGAACACACATTGGTATACGGATTGGACAGATCAAGATCTTGGACAAAAAAAAAGATATGGTCCGTCATGTAAATAACAGACGTTAACACTCTTTGATTGCATGCATAGGAGGAAGCAAGATATCGTAGTTAGCAAAACGTAGGCCCCCTAGTTGCAGCTCTCTAGGACCTTCAGTTTCCGTGTAAAACGCCAACAAGGGTACATTAGGTCTTGGACTGTAAGTAGTAGGCAACTGCTTCTGGCGATAAAAACAGAACGTATTTTCCTCGGACACGGGCACAGACAGCCAGTGCAAACAACATAATGTTGTCCTGACAATTGTCGCTTACACTACACTTTGATAATAATTAGTAAACAAATATCGTGTATAGCATACCACGAAGGATGACGCGGAATGAGACCCTACGATAGAGAAGTGCCGGAATGAGAAGAGCGGGAAACGGGAGATCCCCGAGAAAACCCGCCGACCAGCGACATCGTCCTGCATAATTTCCATATGCGAAAATCCGGGGATCAAACCCGGATCGCCTGGGTGGAAGACGAGTGATCTGGCCAATCTGCCGCCGCGGCCCCAATTACACTTTGATGAAGTGCATTTTCTAACGCTTATGTTTGCATCGTGTTGGTTCCTAGCATTACTTATTCTGCGTCGAATTCCCACTGGTTCTCACCGAATGCAAGAAGGGTTGCCTACTCATCTGGCAACAGAATATGCAAATTTTGACTTTGTCGCTCCATTATGCGAAATGTATGAGAGTTAAAATTGTTTCATAAGAGGAAACTGTACTCACAAGCATCGTCTACAAAACTAATATTATTTCATAAAAATATAACATTATGCTTTTATCTCTCTAGACCACCCTTAAGAGGAGTCCTCGACTAGCGCAAGGACGGCGTTGCAGCGTGTTTTTTTTTACGCGAAATCGCTTAACACATTCATATTATGTTCTTCTACGAGAAGAACACACACATGAAATTATGCTTCTATGTTTTCAAAAATCCAGCACGCTTCTTAGAAACATGATTTTCGGGCCTCTCAAAATGGCTTAAAAACGTTTTTTTTTTTTTTTGAGAATGCTGGAATCCCGAAAATATTTCCTGAATTTGTAAAGTGCAAAGTGAGAGACATGCGTTGGTCTTTACTTCATACTATCCAAAAATAAAATGTGGTCACCGCTTAAAATTCCTTAGGAAAAAGACTACAAGGAAAACCTTTGCACGCCAGTTTAGCGCGCTGTGAATAGAGGCGATATATGATTCTCGTCAAGAGTGGGACATTGGCTCTTACCACTACGTTGTTCCCACGCGTCAAAGGTGGAAATTCGACACCGGCGAAGACTCCTCTTAACGGCTTATATTGCTATTATTTAAGATGGACACTGGGTGTCCTACATTAATACTGCCTCTTTCCGTTCACGAATTACGTGCCAAAGTTTGCACACGTGTTTCCCTAACAAGATTTAAACTGACAATAATAAACACTACGTAACACGAAAGAGCAAATCTATTAATATTTATATTTCTCTACGCAAGACATACGCCTGAGAAAAGTTGTGGGATGCTATCATTACTCACACTGACGAAAAAAAAAAAAAAAAAAAGGGGGGGGTAGTATGCATTTATTCTAGCAATGTGCGCGTACCTCTGGAATTGTTATTGTTTTTTTTTTTTTTTTGCTTTTAATAACATAATAATCATGTATTAATGAGCAAAAACCTTTGATTTGACCTATCATTTTTAGGCGAACCGTTTCCGAGACAAATATATACTTAAATAAAAATATTAATACACCGCGTTTTTTAAAACGGACTAAAAAGTATATAGTAAGTTTTATTATAAGAACACGTTATTGATTTAAAACGAAAAAAAAAGTGTGGTGCATGCAACACATAATAGTAATGAGTGCACAGAGCAGCTGTCGTTGAGAAAACTAACAGAACAGTTCATTGTCACTTGCAGTGCAAGAAAATAGTTAATGAATTAGGTGAACGCTTCATGCATCAATTATCTACTGCGTGTTGTTTTTCGCGGAAACTCGCAGCTGGCTGAATGAATTAGCTGTAACAATTTTCAATGTAATGATTCCTTTATTTTGAAATTTTGGGAAACCTTTTTTCCTAAAAAAATATGGAAGTTTTGTATCTGAAACTGTATTTTACTTTTGATAATTTTAGGCTGAAAACTTGTATATATGTCATAAAAATTAACAGTATTTCTTTAGACTATAAGGTTTACACACTTCGCTAAGCATCTGTACATAAATTGTACATTCATATATGCTTTACGACACACTGATGCCTTACATGGCACACTGATTTATGCCCAGCTCGTGTATAAACCCAAAATTCACTGGGTCGAAGCTATTGTGCAACAAACTATACCGCAGAGGACGAATTCCGACTTCTTGCCAGTACAGTAAGAACATTCCTGAAGTGAATAAAGACGTGTTTCGGGAGAGATAGCATAATTTAAACAGAAACGTTCATATACTCATGCTTTCGATTTAAAACTACTTCAGGTTGCGGAAAGAGTAAAATAAACGACTCTTAAATACAGTAAAGACGGATTCACAACCACACTTAACGTACGTAAGAACACACGCACGTACGTTAAGTTTTAGAGATTGGATTCACAACAATATTTAATCTAGGCATGCACGGAAAATGTTTATATAATAAATAATGTCGGTAATAGATGAACGTAATTTATTTTTACTTTTCGTAGCGAATTAAATAATTTATGACCACAAGATAAATTATTTCTCAAAATGAATTAATATTTAATTGAGTCTTACGTTTGCACATGCTGCATTCACAACCACCATTTAGCGCGCGAACGTACGAAGTAGAAAGTTGATCAACTCTGTTACGTACGTACGCACGCAACGCGAGGTTGTGAATGCTAGCATGCACACTCGGTGTTCCTACTTTTACACGTACGTACATGCGTACGCTAAGTAGTGGTTGTGAATCCAGCTTAATGTTTAACACCTTATCTAATATCACAAAATTTATTTATGTACTTTGAACAGTATTACGGTGGAATGTGTAATTTAATTACATTGTAAATAATAATATAACATACTGTACTTGTGAAACACGTAGTTCACATTGATTTTACCTCATGGATGTAAAAGACCTCTCATTGTTAACACGTTAGTTGAAGCAGTGTAACAGAAAGTACGCCGGCGCATAGATTTAAATAATGATATGTACAATTCAGTAGTTCACAGGAACGTGGTCATACTGCACATAAAATCCATAGTATAATATGACAGAGAATATTAGTTATATTCTAGTATAAATAATAGGAAAACGTAGAAAAGAACATTTTTCAATAACTACACACTGCTAAGTGCTATATTTTTTACAAACTAAGAAATTCTGATGTTCTGAAATATTTGCTTTGAGACTAGTGTATGCTACTTACTGTTCATAATTCGGTCAGGCCTAGTGAATATTCAAAACACGTCAATTTTAACACTGTCTGATGTAAACACACACACAAACAAACACACACACGTAATAAAACTATTATAAATCTATATATATAAAAATGAAAGCTGACTGATTGACTGACTGACTGACTGACATATCAAACTGCAGCCCAAACCACTGGACCTAGAATCGTGAAATTTTTTGTGGGGGTTCCCTTCAGGTCGTAGGCGAGCACTAAGACGGGATTTTTCGAAATTCGACCTCTAAGTGGGTGAAAAGAGGTGCAATGTGTTTCCGAAGGAACGTCGATAGAGCTCGAACCCGACGGTCAATCGTCGTGATTTTTACTTTAATAGGACACTCGTAAAAATGCATATTAGCAATTTTAAGGATTTTTCGAAATTCAACATTTAAGGAGGTGAAAAGACATTAAATGTGTTTCCAATCAACTATCGATATCTATCAAATCCTTCGGGACAGAGAGTTGATATTCACTTCAAAATATTGCTTACGTAAATACCCAAAAAGTAGTTTTGGGTTTTTTTTAAATTCGACCCCCAGGCAGTAAAAAGGGGCAAAATGTGTTTTTAATGAATCGTCTCTATCTTTGAAACACAATTGGCTATCGTCGTGATTTTAACTTTAATTGGTTACTTTTACAAATGTCTATGACAGGACTCAAAATCGTTTCGAAATTCTTTATTTAAAGGGGTGAAAATACGTGAAATGTGTTTTCGATTATCCTTCCATATCTATCGATTCAATGGAGATATCGAAGTACTCTTTTGCTTTAAATTGGTGCTTTTGTAAATATCCCAAGTACCATTTAAAATATATTTTCCGAACTCGACCCTAAACTGGTTAAAAATGGGGTAATATGAGTTTTCGACTCACATTCGATATATATCGATCCCATAGTTTTTTATATAGAGACGTAATTTTTGTTTAGGATTGATGCTCACTCAAATACCTAAAAAGTAATTTCAGGAATTTCCGAAATTCGCCACCTAAGGACGTGAAAAGGGGTGAAAAGTGGTGAAAAGCGTTTTTAATTAATCGTCGATATATATTGAACCCAGCGGGCTAATGTTATGTTTTTTACGTCCACGAGATACTAATAAAGTATTCTAAAATGTGATTCAAGGGTTTTTCGAAATTTACTCTCTTAAGTGGTGAAAAGACCTTGAATGTGTTTTAGATA
>PNEQ01112867.1:46756-77134 GCA_003012365.1 Medauroidea extradentata
ATATACAATTAATTTTTGCTTTAGGATAATGATTACAGAAATTATCGCAAAACGGTTTTCAGATTTTTCGAAATTCGATTTCTCAATACTGTGCAGGGGTGATATGTGTTTTTTTAGTGAATGATCGATTTTGATTCGACTGAACGGGCTAGCGATGTGATTTACACTTCAGTTGGATACTTATACAAATGTCTAAGATGTAAATTTAAAATATTTCGAAATTCGACACCCGAAAGGGTGAAAAAGCACAACATTTGTTTTCCATCAACCCACGATATCTATCTAAAAAGTAGCGATATTGAGGTGTTGTTCGCGTCAGAGTGATGCTTACGTAAATATTAAAAAAAATATGTATGTATTTTTTTTCTTTGTAAGAAACGTGATTATTAAGAATAAAACTAAATTGGTCAATATTCAAGGCAGACGATCCGAAAAGCAGGAACGAGCAGCGAGAAACAACCTATACAGGAGTTTCACTCTACAGTAACCTATCGAGACGTGGTGTTGTACAACCTCTATGAGCCCAGGACACAGATATTTGTTTTTTTTTTTTTTTTTAATAAAATTTTATTTTCATGAATTATTTCGACGTTACGTGACGCAGTTGTTTGTTACTCGGGTCTAAATTCCGGCAGGTTCTGGGCTCGAATTCCGTTAAAAGCTACGTGCGAAGGTTCAATTTTGACACACAATAACTACAAGGCAGATTGAATTAGTGCAATTTACATGTAGTCGTTTAAAAGGGGTAAAATTGCAGTTCGCTTTACACTTAGGTTCCTCTACAATATCAGCTGACATATCGTCGGTATACTGCCATAAGTGATTAAGTCATTAATGTTATTTTGTTTAAAAACACTATTAAATTGTAGATATTAACAAAAAAATGTGGTACGTTTCTATACTGTGACGCAACAGTACGAAATGACGAAAATACTTAAAACTTGGGCAATTGTTCGTGAACAATATATACATATTCCTAGCATTTTTATCATTGTATCTCATTTTGACTGGGTCATTTTTGGCAGTAAAACGACGATATATCATCTCACTAATATTAAGTTTGCTGTACCAAATACGTTTCCGTGAAACCTTTACCCACTGAAACTTTGTAATAGCAATAAAGTTCCAGTGAATATGTTGAAAATATGTAATTGAGGGCACCGTCACCAATGGATGTACACAGGGTAAATAAGATGTTTTTCATTCTATTCACATCTTACCTTAGATGTCTGTAGTTACCCCACAGCGTCAAATAGGCAGGGCTATAAATAAGGTCCAGGCGAAGTCGCTGTTAGTGGCAGGGACAAACTTAAGACTGCTTTTCACGTGGACAGCTATAGCTACTAATTCTGCTGCAGAGTTAGTTCAACTAGCCGCTTGGACATTCTAACATTTGATGACTGAAGTACCAATCTTGTGTACAAATAGGTTCTTCAATTAAAGTAAATATTACCAGAAGTTGCGAATAATACTCGCGAGCAAAGCCGCGGGGGACTGCTAGTATTACATAAACCACTTTTTTCTTCTTTTTATAACTTGGGCATTCCTACATATAGGCCATTCGGGATAAAGTGAGCACTAAAAATGTAACCTTTGAAAGATATCACTAGCCGTCACTGCATATAATTTAACATTAACAATGGTGGCCTTACTACGTGTTTGGTTGGCAACGAATTAACCGAATGTAGTTCCGTGTATTGCCCTATTTAAATGAAACACTACAGAAATAAAATTAATTGAAATATACACGTTTTTTTATGCAATCAATAAACTATTTTTTATCATACTGTATAGATTCCTGCCGACTGCACAATTTATATTACACGCGCAAACATAAAGTGACGTGTCCAGAGTGGTTAGACATTTCCCGTCGCTAGCCGTTACGTATGCGGAAGATATGAACTGGCTGAAAATAGCAATTTAGCAGGGTCTTTATGAGTTCTCCCTTTATCCCGAACCGCCTATAGTAACATTTGCGTTACTACATGTAAAATAAATAGCGTACCGTAAAGTGAGGTTACTTTGCACCCCCCTGGGTAACTTTGCACCACCCCATTAATTTATTTTTAAATACAAATTCTAAAACACTATTTACAGTAAAGTAATGTCGTTTATGACTGCTGTGTAAGGTGGAATTTTAATCCCTTTAAAAGGATGTTAACATGTATTTTAAACTAAAAAATTGTGGTGTAATGTTACCCCATAATATACCTTACGGTATGGGGAGGGTACCTGAGGGCAAGGTATCGTACCCCGAGTGCAGATTTCTGACTGGACGCCCCGCAGGTATCTGCATATCCTGATGGATGACATGAAACCCTACAATGGAGAAGTGACGGAATGAGAAAGGAGGGGGAAACGGGAGATCCCCGAGAAAACCCGCCGGCCAACGACAATGTCCGCCACATTTCCCACACGCGAAGAATTCGGGCTGAACCCGCCGGGGATCGGACCAGGATCGCCTTGGTTATTACACGTAACGTTTGATTATACGTATCTAAAAATTCGTAACTATATGCCATTTTACAGATACGTAAATTTAGTTTTTATTTAATTAAAGAATTGGTTTTTCGATGCATAATTTGTCACTCTAGATGCCCTCAACTTCGGCAATCTTCGGTAAGGATTCGATCGCCCTAGCCGAGTTAGGAGGGATGGCGTGTGTGGGGCAGGCTGGCGCGCGAGCTGTTGACGGGAGCGGACTGCGAGCTGATGGAGCGCCACAACCGAGCTATCCAACTACTATCGCGTTAGATGAAAGGAAGTGGGTGGATGGGGAAACACGCCTGCTGTAAGTGGACCGCCAGATGAGAAGAAAAGGGCGCGGAAATACGGAGACTGAGCAGCTGCGCGCCTACTCTCTGGGACAGCCGAGGAAGGCACTGCCCTCCTACATACTATGTTCACTAATGTACGGCAACACATGTATGTACGCATATAAATAACACGTGATATTGCATCTAGCCTGTTCCAGCGCGTTGATTGTTACTGAGCTGAGAAATCCATATAAGTATCAATTTACAACAATTAGAAGTGTTAATATGCAAACAATTTCCTTTAAAAACTTTTATCAAGGTATTAAGGCGGCCGCCTATCCCACGTTTCAAATGCGCTGCAGTGTGTTCGTAAACAGGTTTTTTCTACGAAAATATTCTACGTGTACCCATTGTGCCAACGTACGAAAAGAAAACACACTTCTGACAAGGTTGGAACCTCGTTGTTAAGACGTCATGCTAATTAAAACACTGTATCTAAGCCCCCCACCCAACATGGCTAAAAACGGCCTTTTCAGACTGTCGTACTTCAAAATGTACTAACCGGATGTATGTGAAACTCAGATTGCGACCTGCACTGAACTTAGTTGCAGACTTTCCACCAATAAAATTATATGGTCACCGCTAAATGTCCCACAGTAAAAACCGTTAGGCGGGAACCTTGCATGCTAGATCAGAGCTTGGCTCGTTGAGGCGACGCGGCATTTGATGCGCGCTTCAAGGTCGGCCTTACAGCTCCGTCGTTTTTTAGCCTCTCACGCGCGGGTAGGCGGCGTCCTTAAGCAGTATAAATTTAAGGTGTTTATTCCTTAGGTTTCTTAATACCATACAACATGTCTCATACAACCCAGAAATTATTATGGAGACTAATTAAATAAACCTGTACATCAATTCACGTGACCTACCACACAGTAAAAAAAATTTGTACATTTACAAGGAAATTCTTGTAACGTAGTATCAGAACATTATCAGTCAGATAATAAAAGTAAGATGTCTGAAACCTTTTTAAAGTGATTACAAATATCGTAAACAACTTTGGGAACTAGTAAAATAATGCTAACGAGCAGATTTTTCGAATTGAAACAAAATAAACCTAGGAGACCTTTCACATTTCACAAAACATTTCGTACTTTCACAAAAAAAATTTTTGCAAACTAGTTCCCAAAAAAAAAAAATTTGTAACACTACAAGAAATTATTGTAAACTGAACCAGATATTAGCTGTAAATATACAAAATTTGTTTGTAGATTTACAGAAATGTTTGTAAATATACAAAGAAATTTGTAAATTTACAAGTTTTTTGTAAATTTTACAAAATATTTTCGTAGTGTTACAAAAATCTTTTTTGGAAACTGGTTTCCAAAAAACCTTTTTGTAAAAGTACAAATTTTTTTTTACTGTGCACTCCGTTTTAAGGCTAAAATGTTTTAAATTATTTTTACTGGAACATTTTAAAATTAGTATGAATACGCAAAAATAAAAAGAATAATGTTTCGGAATGAGTCGTTGGTCTGCATATCTGTCTTATATGTATAAAATCGCTACATTACTTTTATGTGACTTAGGTTAACAAACCAAGCAAACAGAAGTTATTTTAATTTTACGAGTAAAAAAAAAAAAACTCAAATGAAATACTGACTTTGGTTTTCCAGACCCCAGAAAAATGCTAACGTAAATAAATCTAACCTAATGTAATCCCAGTGTAATATTAATTATAAATATACAAAACGAAAATTTAAAAGTTATTGCAAAACAACGTCGAACATCATCTCTTGGAAATAGTGTGGCAGCCTTTCTCACGGACCTAAAGTAGGCAAAACCGCGACTTCATTATCTGTAGATAAGTTTCAGTTGCACACAACATGCAACAAGACATTTAAAACAAGTAGACATCTCAAGCAGATTCATGCCAAAGCTTGTGAACAATTCTAATGAAATTCTGAGATATCAGTCGTTTTGTTGTCGGTAATAAGTGACGGATTAAATAAAACAAGCTATTGGGAAGCATTAAAATAAAATATGATACATTGATAGCAGTGTTAGTCAATTTGAAACAAAAATTCAGATATCAATAATGCAGAAAGGCGTATTACAAACTGTAGCTTACAGTAGTAAAGAAATAGAGTGAGACAGAGAAAGACAGAGAGTGCGAGAGTGAGAGAGACAGGCAGGCATTCACAGAGAGGGTTACGTCAAAAAATGAAACATCCGCAAAAAAATAATTCCTTCAAAAAAAATCTACATTCTGCAGATTTTCTAGTCCCTCGTGTCAGTGTTTCCATACGAGAAATCTCTTACAGAACCAACCACAATGCCTATGTAGAGCATTTTAAAATCCTTACCAGTGACATGAGAAAAAAAGACGGACGGGGAACGGGAAAGACTGGGCTAAGTCCTATAAGCCATAGTTCAAAGAAAGCCTGTTTTTGTGGCGCAAGTAGCCTACCTGGATATTTTACCTGCATCTGACGGCTGGGAATGAGGGAGCGATTAGGGCTACTCTGATACGCACATAATGTCCCCTGTCACCGACATGCACAAGGAACCAAATATACTGTACGTGTGTAAGCTTCACGTCGGTGGTTCGCCTGACTGTGACTTGAAACGATGACTCTATATTTATATTGGACGCGACTACATAACCCAGTCCCGTGCACGCTCCTATCGTCTCAAAGTGATTGCATGTTGAGATGCAGTAGTCAGAAGAAAGTTGTATTTGACGGTGCTCGAAGGTTTCGAAATTGCATAGAATGATTACTGTTTTGGAAGAACCATTCCGTCATCGTCTGGAACGTGTTTTATTTTCGTAGGTAAACATACTTTGGACAAGTTTAACTGTTTCGTTAAAAAAAAAAAAAATGTTCTTCTAACTCACTGCATCACAGGGCAAGCGCCAGGTAGACTAACTACCGCCTAAATTCACAAGACAGGCGGGGCCCTTAAGGTGCATTATTTGTATAGAAATTACTAACATTTTCATATTAGTGTTTCAACGTTTGCTTTCTAATTTAGTCGACTATATTTATAAACGCATTGTGTGCATTAATTGCTGTGTCATTATGATGTCAAATATTATGGACGTATGAGTTTATTTCATTGTAATGCATTTTACAGGGCAATATAGTTTTACATTTTAACCAACATGACTCGTTATGCCCTACCCTGAGATGCCCGCATTGCCCTGCTGTTCAATCGCATCGCAGTGAATTATAAATTCGAGGTTATTTAAATTTTTCGAATCTTATAAGAAACTATGTTTCCAACGTATAAAAGCGCGTTTTTTTTTCTCCAAAACATTTCGCGCATTAGAAAAATTATCTATGAGCCATAAAACCTAGCTAAAAACAACCTTTTTGAGCTATTATATCTCAAGATCTAGCAGTCATACAAAAATGAAACTAATCAATGGTCACATAAAGAACTTTACTGCAAAGTCTCCATGAAGATGACGAAAGCAAGGAAGAAAGTTGATTGATTTCCATAAATTTCTGTGCATTGTTACAAAAAAATTCCACGTGATATGGTTTTTCATTACGGTTACTTTCCAAAAATAAAGCAACTTTGAGTTCTGCATGTCGTTATGCAACTTATTATAGAATATAATAAAATTATTTCAATAGACGAAAAAAACATTAAAAACAATGTATACAAACTGAAAGTATTAGTCCGTACAACAAAAAAATTATGAAATTTTTTGCCTAAAATTTTTTTAAGTTGTATATTTGCAGCTGGACTACGGAAACACGGCGTGGCAGTTCAGTGCATCGTGTGTATAGGAGCGATCGGCCACTAGGTGCGCGTGCCATTGTCGCCCATATTACTCCTTCACTTCTGTGTGTGAAATGCGCAAAACAGTCTCAGGACTCTCAGGTAGGTTGCAACTTTCACGGCCATATGTAGCAAGTTTACCGCGGGTGGTTGGTTGGAGGCAGAGTTCACGTCTGGCAGCTGGCCGGTGTCCGATGTCACCACGGATGTAGTTCCAAGCAGGAGATGGCTTGCTGTGCCGTAGCTGAAGCCACAGTTTTGGGCGTCACTTCTTACTGCTGATGCCGTGACTACAATGTAACTTGTGCTATGCACATCTAAATAATAAAATATCTCACAGATGATTGCAAATGATCAGGGCGGTTCGTCGTTAAGGGGGATGCAGCGCCAAAGAAGTGAATTTTCACAATTTTCGACATAACTTTTTCCCCTCGCTTACTATCTAAAATCAAGGTTCGACAAACCGGAAATGAAACTTTCGTGCAACATATTACATCACTACATGCTCACAGACTGTCTTATTTTTGGAGCAGTGATGGCAGATAGGAAAAAGAGACATTTTTCCTATCTGCCATCAGTGCTCCAAAAATAAGAAAGTCTGTGACTATGTAATAAAGCAAAACATTGTACAAAAGTGCAATCTACGGATTGTCGAGCCTTGATTTTTTATAATAAGCGAAGGGGAAAAGTTATGTCGAAAATTGTGAAAATTCACTGCTTTAGCGCTCTATCTCCCTTAAGGTGCCTCCCTAGGTAGGTTGCGTTTGTGTGTGTGAGTCAGGAGCGATACGGGTGCCATTTATTGCATTATCGTCTCTCCGCGCAAGCTACTCAGCTGGTGTGAAGTGCTTTACTACTATTTTTTTTCCCTATAGGATTTTAAACGGTGACCATATTATTTTATTTGTGGGCAGCATAGTTCAAAGTCTATCGCTTGTTTCTATAGTTGTGTTTTTCGAATCCGGTTGTTACCAGATACTACAGGCTGGAAAAGCCATTTTTTACCATTTTGAGGGGTCCGAAAATGATGTTTCTAATAAACGTGCCGAATTTTTAAAACTATAATAACATAGTTTGAAGTGTGTATTATTTCGTAGATGTAGAAATACAATAAGCGTTAAATAGTTTTGTCAAAAAAAGAATAGTCGAAACTCCATGCAACGCATTTGAAGCACAGGCAGGGAGGCCCCTTATGGAGTCTAGGAACAAAACTGGAAAATAATTAAATAAATAGTATACGCATTTACACATTTCAAATTGGAAGTGCGGTACTAGTGCATTTCAAAATACCACATAAAATATTTCGACTAAATATCCAATGACAGACAGTCAAAGTCTTATACGTAAGTATTCCTCCTTTACTATATATGATTGGAGTGTGAAGTGGACTCCCCCCCCCCCCCCACACACACACATTCTCTAGGCTATTACTAGAGGTACGTCAATTTCGCGGATTCATCTGACAGTAGCCTAGATTTCTCAGTCCTGTATACGCACTGGACAAAGTCGATTATTCATTGGCTTACAACATTACAAGCGATAGCTCTATGAATCATTTCCTTATTCACTACTGGCTTGCAGTAGTCAATTGTGTCTCGTGACAGCCGCCAGCTAATCACACACGTGATTATGAAGTATACATTTTAGCGTTCAACCTGACCTGGAATGAATCTGCGAAATTTACGCACCTCTAGCTATTACTTAATTACTTTTGATATGTTTTACTTAAGAAATTTACATATAAAATTGTGAAAACCAGCATTGAATTAAATTTGAGCATAACAGCTAAATTAATTTAATTTTATTACTTGATTTATAACTAGTTCATGTTTGCAGTGAAAAGTTTCCGTGGAGTGAGTGGGGTGATGGGAGGATGACAACATCGAGATGGAATAAAATGTAAGTATGATTAAAATAAAAGTAGTTCCCATAAACAGTAAAATTTTGAGTTAACGAACAGGAGGTGGTCATGTTGAGAGGAGCCTTCGTCTGCCTCCCACACATAGGGCAGTATTCACACAGATGTCTCAAGGCAAAACGCAAGACGATCTTGACCAAGATGATTCAATTTAATCCAATGTTCTGTAGTTAACGAACAAGATCAGTTACGTGTAATTGCCAAGCTCGAGCGCTAGCTTATTTAATGATAGTTCCGGCTTGGTGAAGTACGAGCTCAAGACATTGCAAGCCTAGAAATCATTTAACAACCCCCCCTCCCCCACACCATTATAATACACTGAGACAAAGAGGTTTCTGCTATAAATTTTAAAAATTCATGAAGACGTTGAAAACAAGCTGAGCGACTACAATTCGTTGAAGAGTAAAGAAAGTGCTTGATTACAGAGACATAACACGTCACAAAGCATAACGCAACAGGTAATAATTTTTATAATTTTTACAACAGTTTTAAATTATTTTATTGCAATAGTTTATAAGGGTCGAAGTTAAATTAAATGTTGCGTCAATTTGCTGTGTGTTTGTGTGAGTGATGTGATGTGCCAAATAACAGTTACTATGTATTCAAAGCTAACAAGTATACTATTTGTGTTACACGAGTATAAACAACGGAAGAAATGTCTCAGTGCAATAACAACATATTTTGTGTTGTGTTTGTATTACACTAACTGTCCCTTTGCGGCTTCGCCCACGTGTACTATGTAAAAGAATTACCAACTTTTAATTACGTATTAATTGATGGTGTTACTATATTCTCTATATATCTTTACAACAACAAATACAAACAGCTTTATCCAGTCCACTTCGCTGAACGTACTTTAATTGCAGAACATTTTTGTTCTTAATTCATAATTTTTTCTGTGTAAACTAGCTGGCCGGCTGCGGCTTTGCCCGTGTGAAATTATGTAATGTAAACAGTAACTCTGGATTAACATATGTGATGAAGGCATTTAACAGCTAGCGTACTCAATAAAAGTGAACTATAATAACTGTCTTAGCTCAGTGTAAAGAGCGCGCGCAATATGCTCGTATGATGTCATAGTAATTCCCATCGCAAAGTCTTACACGGGATACTAACCCGAAACCCCACACCACAAACTTTATACAACACCTGAGTGAATGTTAAAGGCATGCCGTGATAATTCTTTCGTATGTACAGGCTACAGTCCAAAGAGGATTTATTTACGAGTAGGTTGGCAACAAGAAACAACTGTTGAATTATTTATCCAAGATTATTCTCTTTTTACGGGAGACTGTAACATTTTACTGCATTTCACATCCTTAACTTTCGAATTTCATAAAATCCTAAATTTGACTGGTAGATATTTACATAAGCTTCATACTTATCAAAAAATCATCTCGATATCTCAACGGGTATAAGCGGATTTAAAAACACGTTTTATTTTTTTAAGAGATTTAAAGGACGAACTTAGAAAAATTCTAAAAGTACATTTTAGATACTCACTTAAGCATCATTTTAAAGAAAAAATCAACTCACTATCTGAAATGGTTTAGGAGAAATCACGGATTAATGAAAAACACATTTTACGGCTTTTCACCCCCTTAATTTTCGAATTTCCGAAAATCGAAAAATTCACAAATATGCAATTGTTTGGGCAATATTTTTAAGTTAAAAAAATTATAATAACTTTCCCGGCTAATGAGATATCAGGGATTCTTTGAAAACACATTTCACCTCTTTTCACCTCCTTAATTATCGAATTTCAAAAAAAAATTCTTGGTGGGTGCCTACGGGGCAAGGGGAAGCTTCCCTCGAAATTTCATGGTTCTAGGTCCAGCGGTTTGGACTGTGCGTCGATGAGTGCGTGAGTGAGTGTGTCAGTCAGGACACTTCATTTTATATATTAAGATTGTAACTATCCAAAAACTTGAAAGTATGGACGTATGTATGTACAACTCTCAAAATGACATATTTTGAGTTACGTTCGTGTTACATTGGTGGCGCGAAATGTATTAAAGTTCATTGATCGGAATAGTCTAATGTGCATTCACCATAGCCAATAAAATTAGAATTGTTAACAATTAGGTCCGTATATGTACAGTTCTGCAGAAATTGCTTATTAGCCTATGTGAGGCGTTTTAGAAACTTTGGACGAATCCGAAAGCCTTCAAGCAGCGCCACTGCCATTAACAATATCTTCATCTCAAGCAACAAGTCATATTTACGAAGAAAACACGACCTTATTTGTCATCTTAAGGAAGATTTTTCAACTATGAAATGTGGATTCAAATCACCATCCTAAGCAGTAATTACGCAACATAAATATGGAACCGAAAACTAAGACGGCCTTCGTAGACGCCATATTGTTTTTGTTTGTATTTCGATGATGTTAAGAAGGGTGCCTGAGTGCGAACAAGTGTTTATGACGTCATATAAGATCATCTTGTCACAGCTAGAGGGATATGACTACTAGCGATATAGAAGGCCACCCCCTGGACGTCGCCGTGGTAGCGGACACTGGACGGACAACGGCAGACTCCGCGACGGCGGGAATATCCGTGAATGGACGCGCTGTGGCCGTGACGAGGCTTGCGAAACGTAATGCGGCGAGGCGCCACCCAGCCTGACGTGATAACCGAGCGAGCGCGTGGCCAGGAAATCCTGTTGTTCGCTGCCGGTGGAAATGAAAACATCCCATTGACGACGCGGGCCGCGCAGCCTCAATGAAAAGCTAACTGCCGAGGTGACATTGGGCTTGCACAACACTGACACGGTGCGCGAATATTCGTGCAAGCACCGCCGTGCATAGCACCAACGTCCCCAAGGCGAAACTGTGACGTGAGGGCTATCAGCGAACCATCTCTACCTTTCAAGGCCATCATCCCTTTTCCCCACCTTATTTACGGTAATTACATTTTTAAGCTTAAAATAAAACAGCCATCACACACACACACACACATATATATATATATACATATATGCTATATATATATATAAAAGTGGAGACAGTATTAGGAAATCTGTTCCTGTTTAGGCTTGAAAACAAAAATTTTCGCAAAAGCAGGGGAAATAAGCGATTACGGCATTAGGGGGAAAATATCTGAACAGTTTTCCTTTGTAAGTAGTTCAACGCCGACAATAACGACATGACTATAAATTAACATTCCTTTTCTGACAAAAAAATATATTTTAGTAGTGGCACTTGGAACAACAGTATTTCTCATGACATTTTCATTGGCGGCTCTGCAGAGGCACGTGAGTGAGAAATTTTAGTTAGCGCTTAAAATTGAGGACTTTAGCACTGGTGAGGGGTGACATGAGGTGAGTATGGAGCAGCGACGGAATGAGGTGGCGGGGGAAACGGGAGATCCCCGAGAAAATCCACCGATCAACGGCATCGTCCGGCACGACTCCCACACGTGAAAATTCGGGGACCGACCCCGCCGGGAATCGAACCCAGATCGCCTTGGTGGGAAGTGAATAGTCTGACCACTTTTTTTTTTTTAAAGTGTTAGGCTCCTTGGCGAGGTCACAACATCGCCAACGAGCCAAACATCCCCCCTTTACAGCTTTTTAGTATGTGACAATTCCCCTGTTGTGACAGTTGTCGGTGACTCTTTCAATAGCAATGACTCTAACGGACAAACACAAATTTGACACCCAGCCAAGCCTGGGAATCGAACCCAGAACCCCTCGTATCCAAGTCGGTCGCTCAACCAACTGAGCCACGGGGGGTCGGTCGCTCAACCAACTGAGCCACGGGGGGTCGGCCCCACTCGGCCACCGCGGCCCCTGCAGAGGTACGTCCAAGAATACTTAGGAGGGGCGGAGAGGGTAGTTACATGCAAGGTAACTCGTAACTACTGCATTAAGCGTAGGTTAGAGAAGAGCTTGGCTCATTCGGTCCACTAAGAGGTTATAAAAATAAAGTATTTGTGGCCTGGAGCTTCCTATATATAAAATTAAGGTCAGGCCCGGAGGTTTATAACTATTTTGGAACATTTTTTTTAAAGCGACACAATTTTTATACTTAAGAATCCAACCACTGTTTTACAAATATGTCACAATTTGTACCTATTTTTTGCACACAAAATATAACCAAATTTATGAAAATAATCCAAGATCAAGCAAAAAAAAAAAATTTTATTTTTGGCGAACGAACAGTGGATTATTTTGAAAAACGCCAACATAGAATTGCGCATCGTGTGACTGCTCTTAGTCTAGAATTTTTTTCAAAGCATTCCGTTAAAAATGTTAGAGTTTTTTTGCACCAATTTTAAAGAACTACCTAGGTTGGCCTTATGGGTCGTGATAAACCCGATAAGTCGCAGGAGGAAACCCATGACGATAGACTCGAGAAGTGGGTTATCCACGCTAAAAAGAAAGATAGCGCACATAATGTACGTGACACGCATTGTTAATATGTTAGAAGGCGAGCAGGAAGGACTCATAATTCAGCTGTAATAATAATAATAATAATAATAATAATAATAATAATAATAATAATAACGTAACTTTCTTAGCCAGTTACAGCCACTAAGTGAAAACGAATGGGTAGATCCCGCAAAGCATACGTGGATAAACTCTGACCGAAACTTCCTTGAAGGGAGCAGCACTGTCCCCAAGGCGCTCATGGTCAAAGGACGAAGGCAATGCGTGAATGATTTAATCCCAACTTATAACAATCTTAATTTAAGGCCTTCCGGTCGATAAGCAGGGTGTCCAGGGGCCAGTATAATCAGGGGGTTCCGTTGCCGTTGACCTTTCAGTGGGAAGCTTGTAACCATGAGGATGGTTGGGGTAGAGGGTGGGGGAAGCTTTAAGACCCAGGACGATGTATATATATTTCTTTTTTGCCCCGGGAGGGCAGTATGTGGAGCTGCAGAAAATGCGGCATTATGTTGGTTTTCCAAATAACTGGTGAAATACGGGAGCGCAGGCCAGCTCCCCCCTCCACCGACAGATGGCCGCAGTTGTGAGGGGCTGACGCCCCGCGGGCAAGGCCATCTGTCTCTTGGGGCCGTAACAATCAAACGATTACCACGGGTCCGACACGGCTCCGGTGCGCAGGTCACAACACACCTTAGGGGCGGGGCGGGGGGCGTGAAATACTCCCGCGGCCAGGGGGAGGTGAACTATACCGTTCAGGGTGGCCATAGGCGGGGTCGGGTGTCCTCGTCTGGACACGTCTCCTGTTAACCACTTCTTCATCATGTACCGCAACAACAGACTCTCTTACAAACATAGTCATACCTCCAAGCTGTTCATGGCAAAATGAGCATTCGTTAAGGTAGCCACCTAGGTGGACGCATTTGGTGCGGTCGAGACCTAGAATTGCGGTAAGGACGACACAGCACACGCCATCAGGCTTCTACCTAGTCTCTAGGTGCAAGTCACTGAACTGACGCGCTGTCAACTTTTTTGTTTGGTATACATGTAAATCTTCAGTTTTACTTTGAGTACCACGTCCACTTACGAGCCCTATAAAGCGGCCGCTAGATGCCGTGTCTGAGGTAATGAAACAGGAAACGATAAGCTATAGACTGGCTCAGGCGTCAACAGCCGTGTCACCTTGACGCGCGAAGCGCGAAAATGGCGTGCAGTGTTTCGGGCGTTAGCTTTTTTCTATGGGACTTTAAGCGGTGACCATACTTTTTTTAATGGAAAAAGTCCATCGAATGCTTTTCTATTTTCTTTTTGTTATGTTTTACATGACAACAATCTGAAAAGGCCGTTTTTAGTAATTTTGAGGTGCCGCCTGAAACCATATTTCTATTTTCTAAGCATGATGTCTTAAAAGTAAAAAATAGAGAAGTATAGTTTTACATATTTTTTTCTTTTTGTAGTTAAATATATCAAACACTACAACATTGCTCGTGAAGCAGCTCTAAAGGGCTCTTAAGGAGTGTCAGAACTCTTATTTTGTAATATTTAATTTTTGTGTCAATATGGCCGACAAGGCATAGAGCATACATTTGCACATGTTTTGAAGTTGACAAGTTTGGCCACTAATGCCACTACCATTTCCGTTGCCAATCAAATAGAAGGAATGCTTTCTCCCGAAGGCTACCATTGTTAAAACTAACAAAGGCAGTGGAGTCACAAAATTGCATAAATCTTAAGGAAGTAAGTATTTACGTCCAGTCGTGAGAAAATAACTAATTAAAAATGAAACTTCGAGTAATGTTTCCGCTTTCTGAGCAGAGTAAGCAAGCAATGTCAATTTTTGTTACTAAAAAATTGGAAACTATTTCCAAAAAATGTTGTAACGATACAAATAAGCATTGTAAAACTTACAAGTAATTGTTAAAAAAAAATACATATGCGATAATACAATGGTATATTTAGAATTGAAACATATTTTCAAAATTGATTTCTTGAAATTCTGCAATAATACAGCAGTTTGTAGTGTCACTAAAACTCTTTTCAGGAAATCAAGCTCCCCAAAAAATTGTACGCGTACAAAAAAAAAAATGTTCATTGTCACAGGTCGCAGATTACTTTGTTTTACATAGAATAATCTGCCAATAAAAATCGATTTCATTCGTTCTTATATGTACAAAAATAATTTTAACTACTTTAAATACATGCGACAACGCAACATTGTTTTAAGAGGGTGTGATACATAAATCAATGTCAAACACATTAACTATACATTTCTGAGGTCTCGAAGTCATTATGGGGAAAAAATCACAATTAGACATGCCAAGAAAAAGTTTTTGACAAATTTTATGAGCAGACACCTCCCTGGGTGCAGTATTTCGGGGGCACAATATCTAGCACAAAATTTTCATATATTTGTTTTGACGCAAGCTATGAGTTGAGAGAATACGTCAAAATGTTTACTCATAAAGTTGGCAAAACCTGTTACCTAGAATTTTTCTTCCTGTATTAACTACCACAAAGTTGGAGATTTTTGGTGCCTTTATTTATTTATTTATTTATTTATTTATTTATTTATTTTTTAGTGTAAGTTAAAGCCAAGCAACTCTTTTAGACAATCTAGTCTAGAACAATAATTTAAAAAATAGTATTTATTGTAACTTCAGGCGCAAAATGTTGAGTTTAGTACAATCTATACTCTTTGATTGTGCTTTAGAGCACTTCGTTTACAGTAAAAAGAGACAGAAAAATAAATAACCTAAAAGGAAAAAAGTATTTAAGGTTTCAAACGTGTTCACTCTATCCCGAACCACCTATGCTGATTTTTTACAGTGCATAATTTAAAAACTCCAATTTTTGCAGTAGATTAGGTTTCCGGGAGACAGGCACGTAGAACTATGTGCCCTTTTTCGGAAAATAGTTTATATGTAGCCGCCATATTGTGTAGTATGTTCCGTCAGAATTTTATTAAAGGAACTCCAACAATAAAATTTTATTCTTTGGAAGAGTATTTTACCTTCTATGACTATGAACAATGTATGTAACTTTAATTATAAAATGTATTTTATTGAAAGAGAAGGTGTAGATATTGGTAATTTTTTTCCTTCAAGCAAATGTATGCTTATGTGTGTTGATTTTGGTTTTATGTTTCCATACAGATAATTTAATTATATCCCTACTGTATGAATGATGTGACTGCTATGTATTAGTGTAAATGGGTATAAATTTTTTCTTTTTGTTTTAAAGCCCTATGGCCATAGCCAATGTAAAGGACTTCACAGAACGAAAATTAATAAATAAAAATAAATAAAAAGGTTAGGAGAGTAGGCCCATTTTATTTGTAATGAGTAATTTGTACGCACCAACACCTACGGATTTGCAGATAATTCTGTTTATTAATTTTTTAGGGATTGCAGTTAATATTTATATTACAATATATGTATGTTCAGCTTATTTCTATTATGTACCTAACTTCAATTGTATTGCTGAAATAGTATGTATAACAACGTATTTAAACCTCACTATATGAAAACACTATTTTTGTGTATGTGCCCTTCTTCCAGAAAAAACCTCAATTGTTCCGTATTCCCTGCAACAAAAAATGGAAAGCTCTAGTTGGTAATTAACTCTACAAATTCGTTTCAGCACAGCGGGGAATTCAATGTCCAATATGGTTGTTGGTATAGAACTGTCATCAGTAGCACGAGTGGACGGTGACAGACCGATTTGTTTCGATAACTACTTCGCCCACGCGAGCTTGTTCGACACACAAACCCTTTGGAAATGAGAGTTCAGGATAATTTGTTGCGACATCATCTGCACGAGTATATACCATTAGTCTTTTAAATTGCCAGTTATGTCGAGCCTTTTTCAGACGTGTATGTTTTTCATGCAACGTAATGGTATGGCTGGTTTCCACACATTGGGGGTGATGGCAGAAAGAATGAATTTATTTTAGAAAGCAGGCATCGCTCATAAGATACTAGGCGATTACTTGTAGGAAACGTTCACTTCGATATGTGTACTTACAGGATAATGTGGTATGTTTTAAGAGTTTTGTCGTGTTGTGTTGATAGAACTGAAATTCTGTTCCAACGTAGCGTGACACAGAAATAATCCATTCTTAAAGGTTTCTTGTAATAACAAACCCTCGTACGTTGGAAGTATTAGTGCCATAAAGAGTGTGTATAGTAACATGACGATAACTTGTCTGACTTCGAGGCAATCGGTTCGAACTCGGTTGCGTGCAATGACGTTGCTTTATCTTACTTAAATATCTTTCAATATCGTTTTCATAACGAATTCAGCATTGAATCCCGACTGAGTACGATACTCGTTTACATGCAAACTTTGGATCAGATTGAAATACATTTAAGTTCAGTTGACGAATTTGTGTAAGTGGTAATGTTAGTAAAATTTTAATTTTTTTGTCTCACATGAAATAAATGAATAAGGTATAACTAGCTGTTTATTTTTCACTGTCCTACATACACAAGTTTGACTATTTCTTTCCCTGATGATAAATAATAAAGCTCAAACTTCTTCTGTGGACCACACCTACCTACTGCAGTAAAGATCGACATTTTACAGCAACTAACACGCATTTGACAACCGAAAATCAATAGCCCAAAAATAATAATAAAGTGTGTTTATTTACTTTTGATTCGCTTTCGATACGATCCCTGTTTACATGTAATTTTACGCCCAACTCGATCCATTACGATCCCAATTTTTAGTGAAACGACCTTGAGACTCAAATATATATTAATCCCGTTTATATGGCAACTTTTAAAACGGCAAGTGTTTTGAAAACGGTACGAAATCGACATAGAAACGTAGTATTTGTTTTTCATCCACAATTCAGGCAGGTCTCTTCGTTAAGATCTATCCAACCTGCACAATTTCCAACACAAAGAATTATGTCACTCGCAGAAAAATTTAAAGTTATTTAGAAAATATGTGTTTAAATAAAACATTTTTGTGGAAATAGGACACCTTATATGCATTCAATCAACAGTAGAGAATCAGTTGTACATTTTCAGCATAATGCTTCATTTTTTGTTTGGTCCTAATAGTAAAAAAATATGGCAGTGGTTAGACATAATTTATACAAATAAATACAATTAATTATTGAAGCTCTAAACTAAAAGCATAACTCATCTAAGACTCCAAATTGAATATAACTAATACATTAGGCTTCTATTAAAATATTTATCATCGCCATCGGAATGACATTGTAACAATTCTTTTGAAAACTGGTACTGTCGTTCGTTCATATTTAATATTAAATTATTAAATAGCATTTCAAATCATGACAGCTGCGCGTTTTAATTTTGCCACAGATGAAAGAAGAGGCAAAACCCAAAGAAACGTGCTTAAGGGCGTGGCTACCGCAATTTTCATCACCATTTTTTAATTTTTTATTTGTACCAGATATTATTTTCTTATTTTAGACACAAAATGTGACTAAATTTGGCTCTTATGAACTTTTCTTATCTCTCACAGTTTTCGCATAATGACTTCTTAAAGTCATATTTTGCATGTTTCCGTTTTAAGGACTACACTAAAACTAACAGATATACCAAACTAGAAAAAATCACAGTGAATAAAGATATTGCAGACTACAATGACATGATCATAAAAATAAAGAATAAAAATTATTAGTATTTTTTAAAAATGCTGAAACTAAAAATAAAAAATTTAAAAACTTTAACAAGCCATTCCGCGAAAGTTATGAGAGATAAAAAAATTTCACAAGAGCCAAAATTAGTCACATTTTGTGTCTAAAATAAGAAAAAAATATCCGGTACAAATAAAAAATAAAAAACGGTAATGACAATTGCGGTAGCCGCGCCCTTAATGACATAATGACATACACAGTAAAAAAAATGTGTACATTTACAAGGAAATTCTTGTAACGTAATATCAGGACATTATCAGTCAGATAATAAAAGTAAGATGTCAGAAACCTTTTTAAAGTGGTTACAAATATCGTAAACAACTTTGGGAACTAGTCAAATAATGCTAACGAGCAGATTTTTCGAATTGAAACAAAATAAACCTAGGAAACCTTTCTCATTTTACAAAACATTTCGTACTTTCACAAAAAATTATTGTAAACTGAACCAGATATTAGCTGTAAATATACAAAATTTGTTTGTAGATTTACAGAAATGTTTGTAAATATACAAAGAAATTTGTAAATTTACAAGATTTTTGGAAATTTTTAAAAAATATTTTCGTAGTGTTACAAAAAACTTTTTTGGAAACAGGTTTCCAAAAAACCTTTTTGTAAAAGTACAAAATTTTTTTACTGTGTAGCGGTGACATCTAGAAATGTTGAGCGGAAATTTAATTTTGTATACAATTTTGTATAAAACTGGCACCTATAAAAATGAAATTCGATGCAAGATTTTAAATTAAGATGATCATATTTACGTGAAATAATTACAAGTTTTTATTAACTTATTGAGTATTTTTTTATCACGATACCATAAAAACAGCCTTGTAACATTGAAAAAAAAAGACATTTTAATGCCCTTAATACAGTTCAGTACATGTAGTTCTTTTCGCATGTATAAAACTTGGTCCGTTTTACAGATACTTTAAATAATTCTAAACAATATATGTAATCAGCAACGATTATGTTCCTAGTTTTGTAATTTTGTGAAATGAACTTGTTACAGAAATTACTTGTTTCCTGTAGTCTAATTGTATCTATGAACATTTGAAGTCGTGCATATTTTAAAGCATATTTAAATTGAAATTTTCTCCATATAAGTTGTTTTAGTAACATTTCCACACTCACTAATCGCATTAGAAAATATTTCTCTCTCGTATAGTTCTCATTTGTTACTTTAGGAAACGTTTTCTCGGTTAGTACTTCTTTCGCATTTCAGTAGTTCATCTCAGTATTTGGAAACATTCTCTCGTTCGTTGCTTCTCTCTCTCTCTCTCTCTTTCGTTCTTGTTTGTAAAGCTTATTTCATTTCGTTGTATCTTTAATATAATTCTCGGCGTTATAAGCTTGTAAACTAACATTATTAAAATTTCGATTTACAAAAAATATCTACGTTTTTGGGGAAAACTATTGTGCAACAAGACATACAGTTAATTAATGAATTTGTCTACATTTCGACTTGAGCGTGATATAATATTTATAAATGTTCCTTTCCATTCAATCTGTCAGTTAATCACAGTTTCACTGTATCTATACGCAGCCAGTGTTACCATTTCATTAGTTTCCAACTAAATATTTTGCATGACAATTAGTTAAAAATAATATTTTATTTTGCTAAAAGAAAATTATTTGGTTAATTGAAATTTTTTTGTATAGTTTGAAATTATTTTATGAATTGTAACATGCGTGACAGTAGGCTAACAATATTAACGATTTTGTAGGCATTGTTTTTAGGCAACATCATTTAGTGGCGGCAATTAATTTAATGGTATTGGTGCATAGATAACAGAAAAATGATTACACTTCACAATGTGTCAGGTAGAGTGGCCACTGTGTTAACTTGCATAAAGTTAAGTGTCCTGATAACGAAATTGGCGGTTGCAGCTACATTCATGAGGCGTTTATCAGAAGTTCACGCACACTCTCAGGACGCCGGCTCGTGAACATGTATGTTATGTGATATTATAAGCGAGGAAGAAAATGAAAATAAAAGCTTTACTTTATGCCTTGAAGTAGGCCTACTTATATAACTTGTATGACCAATCAGCAGTTGCTAAGAGTCAAACGATATTCCATATTGAATTGAAAAATTTCGGTATAAAACATTGTTTTGCCGTAGAAAACCACTGATTGGTCATATTAGTAATATTAGTACTTCAAGACATTAAGTAAAGCTACATTTTCATTCTCTTCCTCACTTACCTATTATGATATGACACAAAAGACGTGTTAACTAGCCGGCGTCCTGAAAGTGTGAGTTTACTTCGCAAGTCCTCACAAACGTCTCACGAATGCAGAAGTTAACTACTGTACCAATTTTGTTGTCAGAACACTTAACTTTATCCAGGTAACTACAGTGGCCACTATAAAATTAAGCATGTGCAGTTTAAAAATTCTATAACCCATGCACCAATGCCCTTAAATTGATTGTTTATACAGCAGGTTACATTGAAAGTTACATTTTGTAGGAAGTCTTCGCTGCAAAATTATTTTGTAGTTACTACAAAATAATTTAGTAGCGGCCACAAAATTCTAGTAGTGACAACAAAATATTTTGTGAAGACCACAAAATAAATTTTGAAGGGTGAATACCCACAAAATAAAAATTTTTCCCGTATGTAACTCTAGTCGTTTGGAACGTTATTTTAGTATTTTTTCGTTTGCTAGTTTGTGGTTGTAAGTTGGTGGTGTTGGCAACAAAGAGTGCGGAGTGTGAATGCGGACGGGATGTGATAACGGCGAGGCGAGGCTTGTTTCTCACGGTCTCTGTAACAAGGAAGCTGCCGGCCCACCAGCACTTGCGCAGCCCGCCCACTGGCACTTAGCGCCGCAGACAGCTCACGCCGCAATTACACGCGACCTCCGCCCGCCGCCGTCCCCATCTTCCGCGTGATTGGTCCTTTCTTGCTGCTCCGGCACGCGCCGTGCTTGCCCGCTCCTCACCGGTATTCAGCAGGTTCTTATGCCTCACACCACCAACAAGGCACGGTCGTGCCCTAGTCGCAACATTACCACCGTCCTTCCGTAAGACAAATCCTCGAGGGGAAGACTGACGACAGAATGGACGACTTGAAGTACACGCCCCCTGACGTCACCGCAGGGGAAAAGTACTGTGGGAAATAAAGCTTGTTTACAAACATGCTGATTTGTTAGTTGGTAATTGCAGAAAGCAAAAATGTTGCGCATTCATAGATTTGCACGCAAGGGTAAAAAATATTAGTTTCGATTTCATAGTTAAGATACGCAAATACATAACATTAATGTTTACCTGAAGAAAAAAAACGGCAAATTCTAAACAAATAATCAATTTTCTTGACGTAAATCTCATCCGGGACATGTGAAGCCAAACAGCTAAATGAAGGTTAAGTTTGGCTGCGGTATCCAGCATGGAGATAGGAATTTTTTCCCACACGTGACTGAGGGCCGTATCTATAGACCTCTTTCGAATGACAACCAACTGCTCACCAATGCTTTCTCTATGGGGATAGCAGTTGGTTGTCATTCGAAAGAGGTTTATAATATCGGCCCTCAAGCTTCGCCTCTTTTCAAGTCGTCCATTGCGCTCATAAAGGCGTTGAAGCAAATAGCGTGCAAGAGTCGACACAACATCCGGACGCCCCCAGGCATTGATGGCACTCGTCTTCCGATTACACAACATTTTTTCACAGCAAATTGTAGCCAACATTTGTTTGTTACTATTCACTGACCTATAACCGAAAAGATAGAAACATACGAACATGGATGTACAACACATACGCGGTAAAGGTTATCTTCAAAACATCTAGATTAGTTTCCAAAATGGATGAAGATACTAACTTGAAGATTTTCTCTGCCCAAAGCAGTATCCACACGACGCAAGATTTACTTTTGTACGAAACCTTTCATGCAAGAATATCAAGAAAATCGTTCCAAAAACAGTTCACAGATATATTTTGTTGAAAGTTCCTTACAGGAGACTGGTTGATAACCTTTATTGATATTTAATAACAGTAGTGTTTAAAAAAATACATATCTTTAGTTTTAAAACAAACACACAAAATTTTATTGTTACGTACTTACATGAATTCTTTATTAATTTTGCATTTCTGAATCCATTCTGTTCCTTAAACATGTATATGTGACTGCTATATTTTTTTTTGCGAACTGCCTAAACATACACTTCTCTTTACACGTAAGTACTAAAACGAATGCAGCCACCTAGAAGGCGTATAACCCATACACAATGCATGGGATGGCGCAAAAATCTTCGGAGTTTCATCAAGTCATCTTATTCCGAAATGTTATGCACACTCCTACCTCTGTACTGTTGAGACACAAAAACGATTATAAAAATCGTTCTTCCAAGTTATGTCAAAAATAGATATTGTGAAGAGAGCTATTATGTGTATCTTTAAATAAGGTTAATTCTACTACAGGGTAGGAAACTCAATGTTATTAGCTTGGCAAGGAAAATGTTCTATCGCTAGCTGCGTTATCAGTACGGGGGCTACGAACTTTGCCGAGGTCGGTACCGCAGATTCACGAATGTGACCACGTGGTTGTTTCACGAGTGGAGTTCCAACTACCGAGGCTTTGATTGCAACTTTGTGATATTTTGCGTTTGTGAAGATTTTTGGAAATTAGAACGCAGGTAGAATTCGGTGGTTACATTTTCCTGTCAAATAGGCCTACTGTTCGTATGTGCTTCCAAGCAAAGTGGAGTATTTTTAGAATTGTGTAATCAACCTTAGTTGTAGTTATCTAAATTACTAATAACCAAATCCTAAAATACCAAATAATTATTTTTTAATGACGTCACAGTCGTAAATCCTCTTTACCGACCTCGGCAAAGTTCGTAGCCCCCTTACCAACAACAGTGCAACTAACGTAATAATTATTACCTTGCCAAACTCGTCGACAAGAAATTCGTTAATCTTCCTAACATTGAGTAGAATTAACATTACGTTAACTAATACGTATTGTCCATCAAAGAAGGAGGACCAATGTGAGAGTTTGACAGACCACAGTTAATGAGCTACATTAAGCTAGGTATAAAATGTCACAGAAGAAAAGCTATTGACAGCAAAACCAGACGAGTTGAAATCAAGGCTCTCTGGAATACGCTTGTTAGATACTACCGCATCAGTTATCAAATATGGTTGGCTACGATCTATTGTTGCTAATATCAACGTCTATTAGTGAGTTAAAATAGTATTGTGTGTGGAATGTTCCATTTCACTTTATTTGTAACTTTTTCTAACACACTCCTCCATCCATCAACTGTAAAAACTTCCCTTTCAGTGAACATGATTAATAGTAATTTCGGTCATGGAACTCTACAATATCGTTATAATTATGGATATGTTATTATTACAGTGCATATGGAGTAGGTATAGAACAAAATATAGTACAGTATATTAATCCCACTGGACAGAATGTTATACTTGCTTTGTATTTAGTACGTCTTATGTTCATCATCAGTTTAACTGTTCGTATTTTAGTCTTCGTTTACGCTGAAAATGTATGCCTTTTCGGGCAAGGAATGCCTAATAAATATTACATTTTACACATGCTCAGTAGACCCCGTACCTGCCGTATTCAAAAGCATCCTCGATGCTGGACTACAGTTTCCTGATACACAGTTACGTTAACAATATGAGAGACTGGAAGCGAGAGCAAAGAAAGCATCGCCGTGTTCACGATGTTTTCCTTTCATGTTCCGCTTGTCTCAAACTATGCGCAGCACTTTTGAGGTCTCAAAACGCGAGAACACTTACGTCTACTCTTGCTCAATTATCGGTTTCGTCGTCGCCTCTTAAGTGGCAGGAAGCCGCTAGATGAAGTTACATTTAGACTTTTATAAATTGTTTAACTTTTTTTTTTTTATTTTACGAAGTCTGCAGTTAACTCCAACGAATGTTCCGGGAGTCAGGACAACATTTTCGAAGAAATAACTACACAGACAGCTGCTATTTATGACATACGTGATTGACGTAAGGGAGAGAGCTAGATGCTAAATTTTATTTATCGATTTTCTTAAATAACTTCTGTTTTTAAATATTTTTGTTAACTGTGGCAGTGTTGGGGCATAGAAGATGTTTGTGATGAATTTTGGAGATAATAATATGGTCATCTTATATTGGCCTAGTAATCATTCTTGAATGTTAACCCGTAATTCCCCTGATTCTGCATAACGAATGAATGAAAGATTCCTTTATTATATACGTCAAGCAGTATCAAGAATATATCCTATGTCTTATGAAAGATAACATTTTGATAATACAACTTGAATAAATGTTATGGATCGAAAAAAAATACAAGAAAATTATCTATGACACTTTTCGTTCAGGTAAACTAATAAGACATGGTTTTACGAGGAGTCTTCAGACGTCAAACCCAAAGTTACAGCCATGTCTTACTCAAATACAGGACTGTTCTCACCCTAAACTGGCGACGTTATCAACTGTGCTGTGTAGAGTAGCATACCCAATGTAACGTCAAATATTACACTCCCTATAGTTTCATGGTCGTTGACTTTGCCAAATTCCTTACTGTAACGAATACCGAATGAAACTATCTGGGTGTTGCTGGCTTCAAAAACTCAAAATCTTTTCCAATAGCAATAAGTGTTGTATAGGTTGTTCGGGATAAAAAGAGCACTTTTGAAGCCCTAGTTACATTTTTCCTTTCAGATTATTGATAATTTCCTGCAACTTCGTAATATATACAAAGCTACTTAATTAACCATCAAAGAAATGTGCATTATCTCTATATATGTATATAAAAATAAATACAAACACATACATAATATATATACATATGTTAATACCGTAAACTGGGGAAAATTTGACCCATTTTGGGGTAACTTTACCGCACTCCAAATATTAGTTTTGGAGTAATTTGTTCATTTGTTTGATAAACAGGTAATTGAAGTCTAGTGCTTAAAATACATTTAATCCAGTCAGATACATTTTGAAATGTTCTTCACTGAACGGCACGAAAATAAAAATTTTGAGTTGGACAAAGTTACTCCCCAGGGCCAAAGTTGTCCCAGTTTATGGTATTAAAAAAATTAACACCTGAGGTTACAAAATATATATTATATTATTATATTATGAACAGTTCGTTCTTTAAAACGTGCTCAGTTTATCGCGAACTGCCGATAACTTGCACGTCATGCGAGGCAGGAAACAGCCCTATCCGCCCGGCGGTGGTCTAGAGGCGTGACTCAGTTGTGACGCAATAGTTCGAGTCCCGGCTCGGGCAGGCAATAATGCCTTAGTACTTCGTCATTGCGCGGCACGGGAGACAACGGGAAGTCACTGATTGCTCAACTGTAGCCGTGAAGCGGGACAAGGTCTCGGAGAGGCGGTGTGTGTCAGGAGAGCATTGCTGATAACTGCACGTATCATTTGCATGAATCACAGCCGCCATGCGCGTCACTACAATTCTCAGCGGGAAGGATACTTACTAGTACTAGTCATCGCTGTTTTGCCTATAGTTTTGACTAGCCCTTGTCTTGGCATCAACTACAGAATGTTTGATGTAACTGTAGGCTTATGATTTATTATCCTTAAGAGAACCTATAAGCTTTTACAAAGAAACAGATCATTATAGCATTACTGAAGATTCACACTCTAAACTTTAATAAGTGAGAAATGAACAACTTCAATGAAATTTCAGTCGTTTCGGTCAAAATTGAGCAGCTGAAGGTAGTGAAATCGTGCTGATTGTTTCAGTGACTTAATGCTACTGATTTAAAAACGATCTCCACTTATTCTTATTGAATTTCAACTTGGTCTTCAGTGAGTGAGTGAACGAGTGAGAGATTTTGGTCAGCGCTCAAAATCGAAGTCTTTAGCGCTGGTAAGTGGTGACATGATGTATGAAGCAGCGCCGGAATGATGGTGAGGGGGATAAGGGAGATCCCCACGAAAATCCGCCGACCAGCGGCATCGTCTGGCTCGATTCTCACATGCGAAAATCCGTGGACCGACCCCGCCGGAAAAAGAGCTCGGATCGCCTTGGTGGGAATGGTCTGACCATTCGGCCACCGCGGTCCCCATAAATAGTTTTCAGTGAATTCTGCAAGTTCATCAGCCACTCACCGATTCTAATTTAGAGTACAAAAGAATAGACAATGTGTCTTAACAGAAGCGTTATATTTTACGATTCTGTGCGTGTGTTTGTAATTCATTTCTACGAGTTGAAAATTAGTTTTCATTAAATGGAGAGAGATAATTACTGTGTTAACTTTTACATTATTTTAATAGTTTCATAATTAAATTTTAGTAGTACGTATATATAATGTACGGTAATAAGATACCTTTATATTTTCTACCGTAGCCTCCTGCTTAATACGAAAAACTGTCACGAGACTATTAAAACACAGCGTACGCCTTCCTTCGTTCACCAAAGCTGATGTCTAAAACTACAGTAAAAAATGTTTTCCCATAGTTAATGTTTTTTGGGAGGGCCTTAGAAACATTAATTTACCCTGAACAGCCTATATCAAATACCCTTTCATTGAAACCACCTAGGTGAGAGAGTTTTACACAGCGTGACCACTTCTGTGTCAAATAATTTTTACCGTCTCTTTAAACTGCACTTTAAAAATTTTAAATAAAAACAATCGTTATTTTATTGGTGAAGTAATAGTAAACCAATAAAATATTTTATTTCCGAATTAAGAAAGGCTACCATTTTCGAACCACCGGTGAAATAAAAAAATTGCTTTGATATTCACAACGTACAGCCAAACATACACGAGTTTGACGCGAAGTATCGTGCATCTTTATAATAGGACATGGACAGCTAGATACTTACAAGTGTTTGCAATCTGATTAGTAACGAAATATGGCAGTGTGTCGGAATCCTCGTTGCATGAACGTGCGCCTGTTAGCGTGCAATCCTGACGAATATCCATGTATGAATTCAGCTATTTAACGATTCATTCGGGTGCTGCTCCACCCACACCTCATATCCCATTGTTTGTCAATTATTTGGGCCCAGCAGTGCTGTCTGTGAGACTAGCTCACTTCTTAACCTCTCTGTAATATAAAAAAAACTTTTTAAAATTAACTAAAAATAAAAACATTAATTTAAGTTACATTAGATATGTATACAGTATACATATTCTAGGTTCAGAAAAACCTCTCTCTTGGTAACTCATCATCATAATATAGCCGTACGTTGGTCGGTAAGTTATTGGGACGTATATAAACATATATCTTTTCAAAATATAATTGATATACACTATGCGTAAACATAAATTATATATTTTTTAGAAAATACCTATACTTGTGTACATCCCTAGAATTCACCTATCTATGTGTACGCCTATGTTATTTATGATGAGTTAGCATGAGAGAGGCTATTCTGAACCTACAATATACCTACTATATACACATATGACAAATACAGCTTAAATTAATTTCTTGACATTGTTTCGAGCCTTTTCAAGGCCCCTTTTTCGTTGTGTCGATGTTTCACTTGTTTTTTATTTCGTTTATTCATGTTGTTCCCACGAGACCAGAAGAAATGATGTCCATCCTCCCAGAGATTCCGGACTAGAAACGTAGGCATTTAATTCAACTCCTCAGCACGTATCCCACCTGTAAAAAAGAACTTGCAAAAAAGAAATTTTTACTTTTTAGTTTACGTATTTTTAATATTGTACTATATATGCAATACAATATCATAATATTGCATTGTCACCGAACCTACATGTGTAAGCCAAATTTCAGCTCAATCGGATACCAGCAAGCGATTGAAAAATGGTTCGCAAATTTTGAAACGGTCAACTTTCAGTTCACGTATTTTTAATAGTGTAGTAATAATATAATAACGTAATATTGCATTGTCACCGAACTTACAAAAATATGCCAAATTTCAGCCCAATCGGACACCACCAAGTAGTTGAAAAATGGTTTGCACACTTTGAAACGGACAACTTACTTATGTACAAAAACATACGAACATTGCAAGTTAAATAACAGCTTGTAAAAAATGTACTTATTGGTTAAAATAATTGAGAATCTTCACATTGCTGATTACTAAACGAGTTTTCAAATGATTTGCTTTCTAAACAGTCAAACTGTATACGCCATTGTTGGTAATGAAAATAATGCGGTATTTTCTTAAGGGCTTGGGCCCGAGTTTCTCGGCTTTCTAGAGATTTTTTTTTTTTTAATTCATACGAGAGTCAATATCGTATAATTGCTTCGTAACTTTTTGCAAATTGGTTTTATGCAATGTAATTTTTCGAGACAAGCTGTATGATGAATATAGCTAATTTATCAATAAAAAGGAAATTTCATTAATTAACTAATTAGCAACTATTTTGCAGTCATCTGACTCGACAAAATTAGAGTACGCAGTTTAAATAAGAGATAACAAAGTTACGAAGCTATTTTGCGTTATCGGCTCCCATTTATGTTTTAAAAATAAGTGACATTAAATGCGAAGAAACTCGGGCTCATGCCCTTAATGCTATGCTTTCTTGTTTCTGCTTTTTTTTAGCTATATTAATTTTTTACGCTTTAAACGAGAGTAGATATTAAAAATCTGTTTGGCAGTTTTGTTTCTAATCGTCTTCTCTTACTTGACTTTTTTTCAAGGCAGTAAATACTATGATTTTAACTAATTATGTAACCAACAAAACTCTATTAATTGACTTTTTAGACGAAACGTATCATTTCTTGTTTAGAAAAAAATAGCTACCACGGCAAAAACAATTTTGAACGAAACTGCCAAACAAATTTATTATATCTCACGAATAAAAAAAAAATATTATCACAAAACCAGTAGAGAAAGCCTACTGTCCGTGTGTTTGTGTGAGAGAGGCACGATGTCACCTCTAGCGCCAGACAGACACTGAAAAGGCGTGCAGTGGTATCGTATATCACTCGCCTGATTGACGCGTTCAGTGGTCACCCATATGTTTATTGTGAAAAATCTTAAGCAAAGACACTGCAAGCTACAATAAAAAATATAAATAAAGAGTAAAATTATTTGCATTTTTAAAAAAATACTGACATTTTAAAATTTTTATTTTCAGTTTCAGCAATTTTTTTTTTAAATTCAAATAAATTTTATTCTTTATTTTTATGAGCATGACATTGTAGCCTGCAATGTCCTTATGAACTGTGATTTTTTTTTTTTTTTTTTTTTTTTAGTTTGGTACATCAGTTGGTTTTAGTGTAGTTGTTAAAACGGAAACATGCAAAATGTGACTTTAACAAGCCATTACGCGAAAACTATGAGAGATAAAAAATTTCATAAGAGCCAAATTTAGTCATATTTTGTGTCTAAAATAAGAAGAAAAATATCTGGTACAAATAAAAAATAAAATAATGATGGTGAAAATTGCGGTAGACAGCACCCTTAAGAAACACTTAACACAAACTGACAACTTAAATCAGTGTGGGTCTAGAGCACAAGACTTATTTACATAACGTAGGTGAGCATTAACAAATAATTTTTGAGAATTATAATTAATTCATTATTCATGGGCGAATACGCAGTAACAGTTGAACGATATCTTGTTCTTTGTGGAGATAATTACGGATACCTTTCAGTATAACATAATTAAAATACTTTAGGCTGATTGCAGTCAAGCATTTTAAGGTCTTCGTAACAGCTTTAACTGGAAAAATAAATTTTTTTACGATCACAGACGTACGCTTTCGAGATAAATTGTCTGCATAAATTGTGTTTGTCAGTCACACACAATGTTTATATCAACACGTGAAGGAAAACAGTGACTGAAAAGAAAGAGACCGTTCAGCATTACTTAAAAATTGCAATTTATTGTCACTTATATCTAGAGACATGAACTTTTCGCGAAAAGAATTTTGCCCCACTTTGTTACAGTG
>PNEQ01112867.1:77234-88964 GCA_003012365.1 Medauroidea extradentata
TTCTCATTTGACTGTACCAATCACAATAAGGTTACTGTAACACCACACGTCTGTGATTTGCGTGTAAAACCCCACGACACACGAATGTCAAAACATCCAATCTCTGACCGTGAAGCAAGTCTGCAGACGTGCACACAAGTCACTGACACAAAGTGAGGCAAATTTCTTTTCGCGAAAAGTTCATGTCTCTACTTATATAAAAAACGTACAGTCTGTGATTTTTGGTGAAAAGAATTATGCAGCAATTTGTTTCAATGCCTTACGTGCACATCTGCAGTCCTGCTTCATGGTTGTTGGCAGAATGTATTATTGCTAGAGGTACGTCAAATTCGCGGATTCATCTGGTGGCAGCCTAGACTTGTCAGTCCTATACACTCACTGGCCACAATCGATTATCTATTGGCTTATAACCGTACAAGCAGGCAGCAAGCGATAGCACTTCGCATTATTTCCTTATTTACTACTGGCTTGCAGTAGTCAAAAGCGTTTCGTGACAGCCGCCAGCAAGTCACAGACATGACAATGCAGTATACATAATTGGCGTTCAACCTGATCTGGAATGTATCTGCGAAATTTACGTACCTCTAATTATTGCACAGGCGTTGCTCATTTGACTGTGCCAACAGGAACAAGGTTACTGCGACACCACACGTCTGTGATTTGCGGGTAGAATCCTGGGGACGCTGAGAGTTGAAAACATCCAATCACTGACCATGAAGCAGAGCTGCAGAATTGCATGTAAGGCAATGAAATAAATTGCTGCATAATTTTTTTCACTAAACAACACTGGCTGTACCAATAAGCAGAGACATACAAACTTCACGTTATTATCTGGTGATATGATGGAATCCACTGGTCTATACTCACCTGAAACACACGCAGTGAATTTGTTGGCTCCGGGCCTCCATGCATTTCTGTGTCCTTACTTAAGGTAAGTGGGCATTTTACAAGACCTTATATCATTAGTTGAAAAGTTCCTTCAGACGTGCCACTCATACTGCCGGTCAACACGTCAGATAAGCAAGTCCAACCTGCCTACAGGTAACGCGAAATTTTAAGGTCTCTACCAATTAGCAGAGACCGGAAAATTTCGCGAGTTCACTGAATTGAAGGCTAGCCTCCAAGAACATCTGTGCAATCCAGCAGACAGCAGCTACTCATTGTTAGGACCCGGTAGTTTTCGCGAAAAGATTTTTGCCCCACTTTGTTTCAATGTCTTACGTGTACACCTGCAGTTCAACTTCATGATTATTGGCAGAGTGCTTCAGTGCAGAGTTATTATTCATTTGACTGTGCCAATCAGTACACGGATAACTGCCACACATCACATCTATAATTTGTGGGTTTAACCTCCACACGCTGGGTTTTACGGCATCCAATCACTGACCACAAAGCAGAGATGCAGGTGTGCACGAAGGCACTGGAAGAAAGTGCTGCAAAAATGTTTTTGCGAAAATTACAGGGCCCTACTCATTGTCTACTCGCTGACACAGTGATACGTAGAGATGATGGTACATCGCGAAAATGTTTTGTGCCAACGTATCCTTGAAAACACTGTAGTTATTTGCAACATGTATGATTGTTAGAGACCTGCAAAATTCGCGTTATCATTTAGTAGCAGACTAAACTGCACTTTCCTATACACAACAGAGCATAATCTGCGATTCAATTGGCCACGAACTTTTATGTGTTGTAATTTACGTGTGTTATGTATTTGCAGAGATTTGCCTCTCTACCGTGTAAGCATTCTCCGCGGCAAGTCACGACAATATCGGCCAGCGGGAGACGTCGAACGAGCCTATAGTAAATTGGAGTCTAGTCAGCTATCAGGAAATAACGCGAATTTTGCATGTCTCTAATGATTGTATGATATAGGTCTGACACAACGTAGCTATCTGGAAACCAATAACAGTCATCAAATATTACAATAGCGGGATTCTTATTGGCTGAGTCAAATAGGGTAACAGCTCCACGTACAAGCTAAAGCCAGTAATCTTCTGATAAGAAGGACGTACGTTGAAACCCAGCAAACAGTGAAGTTTTCCCGCGATAAACCATCATCAAAACGCGAAGTTTTCGGGTCCCACCAATAAGTAGAGACAGGAAAATTTCTCGAATTCAATGACCTGCAGGTCAGAATCAACTATCCTATACGTATTCAAGCACAAACCATTTGTCCGTTAGTTGCTATTCAGTGGAACGGCAGACAATAAACGAAAATCTACTGTGCTTGAGTATTCATATAATATATTCTAGCATGCGGGTCATCGACTTCGCGAAATTTTTTGTCCCTGTCAATAAGTAGAGACCTGAAAATGCCCTTTTTCTTTGAGGCACAAACTATAATTCCATCAACAGTAGGTGCGTGCAACTTTCATAATTGTCCGTTGACTTATTTAATACAACCTTGAAGTCAACCAGCCAGCAATAAAAATGTAAGTAGGTAAAAGCGGGCCCATATCACTGTGTCAGTGAGCAGGCAATGAGCAGCCGTTGTTTTCTTCAGTACACAGATATTCTTGACATGTCAGTGAACCAGCGAATTTTTCCGATCTTTACCAATAAGTAGGTACAGGAAAATTTCGTGAATTCCAATGACCCGCATGCTAGAATCTGTTATCCTATGCATACTCAAGCACAGTAGATATGTTTATTGTCTGCTGTTCCACAAAATAGCAACTACAGGACAAACGGTTTGTGCTTGAATATATGTAGGATGTAGTTGATTCTGACCTGCAGGTAATTGAATTCGTGCAATTTTCCTGTCTCTTCCGACAAGAGATGTAACGCTGCAATTTCGACGTGGTTACCGCAAGTAGATACGAAGCGGAGAGTAGACACACAGTCCCTGGCGACGAGACGACACCCTCGTAGGCTTCCACGCTCACTCCAAAGAGCGACGACGATATTAATCCTGCCCGGGCTGCGGGGGTTGATACGGACTGCCAGGCTCTTTGGCGCGCTGCCTCGGACTCGACACAAGACACTACCAACTCGTCAGGCTGATACTAAACTCCATTCCGCCGCCTCACTACTTTATGGTATGCGCTCCCCCTTCACCCTTCCACAACCACGTTCCCTCGCTCCACTGAACTTCAACGAGTGCAAAACGATTTATAACGCGAGAAGATGAGCATTTCCCCCAATTTTTCTTCGCCGCGCCTTTCGTTTGTATCTCCGCTGTCTGCGGGCCTTACATTAAACCCTGTGCTTCGGTTATTTCCTCGTCAACACCATTAATTCCGTATATATCTGTGTAAGTTCATTACAATAATTTCAACTTGGAATTCTTTGTGTAACTGTCCGTTCGTAACAAATCCCACAGCCTGGAAAGAAACATTAATAACATCATGTTAAATATAGTTGACGTGTTTAATTGACATTGATGTGAATGTCCAAAATTATCGGAATACGTGTCCGTTAATGTTCGCGGCTAAAAGTTAAACTACTTCAAACTGTCCATTGCAAAAACTATAGCAGAAAAATAATGAAAATTCAAGTTATGCCCAAAACTTTATATTACTGTTATAAAATCTTTCAAAAATTTCTGAGCTAAGGGAAACGTTAAAAATCACAATTTATAAAACATAAATGTTTTACCTTGTTTTAATTTACACGCAAACATAAAACTGTACATATTCCATATTAGTGCAATTTGTCAGTAAGATATAACATTAAACGCAGAGTAATGTAATAAAAGAGACATGATGGAATCGCATCAGTAGTACAATTTACCAAAACGGTCCTTATATAGATAGGTTAAAAGAGAATACATATAATATTCAGGATTTGACATTGATATAACCACTTGTTGAGATCTGACTGAAACTAACGAATGGAAGACGGATAGTTAAACTACAGCACATTTTCGGTAATTTTATTAAATAACGCACTAATATACACGGGGTATTGCATCAGTAACTGTTATTATACACCCGCGCAAAACACACGCAATATTCTGCACTGTCTCATGCGACTGATGCGGACCTACGAGAGGCCAAATTACCTTCACTTGGCCAAGAGTTACATAAAACTGAGTTTCATGAAGACCCCATAAGAAAGGTCCACTGGAGTAAAGTACTGGAAATCACGCAGGGCAACTCGGAGGTTCATGCAAATCCTTGCATGTGCGGCAGCTACGGTGAAGGTCACAGTGCCTAGCTCCCTCTGTGATTTTGTTTTCATAGAAAAAATGTCTCAAAAAGTTACTCGGCATGTGTTTCCTGTGTTAGTCCAGTCCCTCTGTCTTCTCCTTAAACCCCGTATGACTGACATACAAATAATAATATATGGATGGCGTATCTTCATCTAGCGTGTAAACGTACTTTATGACTGTTTCTGTTGCTTTCACAATGGAAGCCATTCAAATGAAATCTTAAACAATTTAGAATAAAGATCTCGGGTGGATTACAAGAAAACCACACCAGAAGACCTCAGTGAGCTTAACGTTTTGGATTTGAATTCCATGAAAGTTGTTGATGTGTGTTATGATTTAATAAGAAAGTCCAGAAAAATTATTCTTACCCATACCCTGCTCATAAATGCGAAAAGCTACTTTACAGCCACGGATGGACGAATGGAATATAACATAATTACCGTATAGGCGTTACGTTTTAATTTTCCAGTCACGACTGTTTTTTAAATGACTGTATTTAATGTTTTCGTTCTGATGCAGGAAACTAAACGATAGACGGGCGGCTTTACAAACAAAACTAACTTAAGTTTACATCTAAAAGCGTTTCAAACCATGCCTCACTCACAATATGGAAGCTCGAAATCCGAAGGGCGAAGGCGTCTTAGGGACCGTGGCACGAAAATCAATGGAAAATGAAAAATCACCCAAGGATATTAAATATATTGGCGCATTTAATTAACATATTGACGCCGTGATAACTGACATAAGCTGACCAGTATTTTCATATCATCTTGCACCAACGCTTCACAATATCGTGCAGATAAGGCTGGCTGACTGATACGCCAGTACGTACCGTGCCCAGCTGTGTCACACATTCCACAGGCGCGACGTACTCTAGTATTTACACACACGATTAAGGCAGGATGATATCTCTGATTACAGCGCGCCTCGAAATACTACGTTACTGATTAGTAGTTCTAATCCTTAGTCATGCTGTGGGCGTGTCTCGTACCGCCGCCCCGTCTCAGACTTCACGCCGCGCCGCACTGATGCGACGAGTTACAATTTATTCCAAGAACGAGTGCAGTTTTTCGACAACTGGTACACATAAACGCAGAAAATACATCTAATATATTAATATTATGAAAGTATGCACCATGTAACTGCACGAGCGAGTGAAGGTAAAATCATGTTGAAATCACAGAAATCCACTGCCTCAAAAAATGATGCACAGTAAAAAAGAACGCAGGATAACATAAAAGAACGGACGTATATAATTTTTTAGAGGTGCATAAATTTCGCAGATACATTCCAGGTCAGTTTGAACGCCAATTATGTATACTTTATTGTCTTATCTGTGACTTGCTGGCGGCTGTCATGAAACGCCTTTGACTACTGCAAGCCAGTAATAAATAAGGAAATAATGCGAAGTGCTATCGCTTGCTGCCTGCTTGTACGGTTATAAGCCAATAGATAATCGATTGTGGCCAGTGGGTCTATAGGACTGACAAGTCTAGGCTGTTGCCAGATGAATCCGCGAAATTGACGTACCTCTAATCATTTTCCACAATTAAGGGAAGAATATCTCACTACTGCACGCATTATTTTTACACTACGCTTTTACTACGCCAGCGTAATTGTCAGATAAGTGAACTCTTTTGCGGAATAGACTAAATAATGGCTGGAGACCAATTGTACGAAGGCACGTGTCACATCATGCACACGTTACAACGTTACAAATCACATTACAATCTACGGTACACTTGGGAAACATAAGCAGAAGTAACGATGTCATAAGCTGTCAAATACCATACATTTAGAAAGCGGAAACTACACCAGAACATAATTTGGTTGTGTTCGTCGCTTTACCTGCTGCATGGCGCATAATTTGTTTGATTTCTTATTACTTTGAACAGAAACATAGTTGCTGACTAGTTGACATCTACTACTGGATTCAGTGAATTCCGTGTTTTGTTGGAATTACATCTCCTCCAAGGACGGCGCCTTTGAGTCCTGTTCATACAGTTATAATAGTAAACGAAATTTGAGTAATTCATAATACATGATTTAAACGCATGATTTTTTTTGTTATTTATGGATCTGCGTAGCTAAGTTTCAATACAGCGTATTTGAGACACCGACGTCTGTTTGTTTTGTACACATTACACGTGAAGCCAATTTATACAACCACAAAAACAGTTTTCATAGAATCTATAGAATCACAATTTTGTTATTTTTCGGAAAATATAAAAATTATAAAACTAATTAAAATACCAAAAATTAAAAAGGTGAAATTGTTTATAAATGTATTTAAACATGCCCTTGGCGGGAATTATTTTAACAACCATAAGAGACCAACTATACGAGAAATATTAAAATAAAATAGCCTTAAACCGTTTTAAAAATTACATGTGTGTATGTGCGTGCGTGCTTGCGTGTCTGAGAGAGAGAGAGATAAACTGCATTACTGTGCAGAGTTAGTTATTTTTATCAAAAAATTATGCACTTACACAATTTCCATAATTTGTGAATTATATATAAAAAAAACAGAATTTTACTCCGGTATGTGCTGACGCAAACCCAAGAAAATAAAATTCATTTTACCAGCTGCAAGTAGTGATACACACAACATTTAACACGATGAAATTTTTTAAAATAAAACAACACACGATTACACTGCGCAAAGTAGTAAAGTAAAACGACGTTGGTCGAATGCATTGTGCCAAACTAGGAGCATATTAAATAATGCACATTCCACGGTTAGTTCGACGTCTAGTTACTAACCGTCACCATGTGAGTCCCCGGCTCGGACCGAGGAAGCGATGAGTCAGTATTGTTCAAAGGAAGATTCACGCGTACGTAAGGCTGGTAGACATGATCAATGTGAGGGGAATTTCTTGCGGAATTTGTTTTTTCCACCGCTTTCACAGCAACGTCGATTCACCTCACATAAATCACCTAGGCCGTGTTCGAATCTGCACTTTAAGATAAAAGTACATGATAGGTTACATAAATAACTGCCAAAAATGTTAACTGAAATTCCCAGGGCTGGGAAAGTGAATATAAAAAAAGAGCAATCCTAGAAATAAGTTTTTTACAACTTCGCAATAAAACATGTTTTTAATGTGATGCATTTCTGGGGAACTGTTTATACGTAATTTACCATAGTTGTTTAACTTCTTTTCAGACACAAATGGTTACCTAAATTATTGCGTCACACTGACAAAAAATTCCTCAAAAAGTTGTGAACAAAGATTTTAAAGGACTGCTATTTTTATACTGACTTATAATTTTCTGCGTATTTAAATAAACATATCCAGCATTAGTTCAATGTCGCACGGATTGTTAAGCAAACGTTCATGTAACGATCTACAAAATACTCGACTATGTCCCAGTTAAACAACACAACATTTCTAATTACATAATTGTATAATTACCTTATGTGCACATCTGCAGCTTTGTTTCATGGTCAGTGATCGAATGTTTTAACTCTCACTTGATGTTTTGGGGTCCTACTGGCACGTGCGGTGTCACAATAAACGTATTATAAGTAGGGCCCGGTAGTTTTTGTGGAAAGATTTTTGCAGCACTTTGTTTCAGTGCCTTACGTGCACACCTGCATATCTGCTGGTCAGTGATTGGATGCCGTAACACCCAGCGTCTGGAGGTTAAACCCGCAAATCACAGACGTGACGTGTGACAGTTATCCGTAGGGACACTTGCTTTTCGCGAAAAGAATTTTGCCTCACTTTGTTTCGGTGCCTGACGTGCACATCTGCTCTGCTTCGTGGTCAGCGATTGGATATTTTAACTCTCACGAGCCTTGGGCTTCTTCCGGCAAACCATTAAATGAATATTACTGTAATTGGCTCAGTCAAATGAGATACGGCTCTTCACACAGACACGCTGCCAATAACTGTGAAGCATAATTGCAGATGTGCACGTAAGCCACTGAAACAAACTGTGGCAGAATTCTTTTCGCGAAAACCAAGGGTTCCTAGTTATCCGTGTACTGATTGGTTCAGTCAAATGAATAACGACTCTGCATAGAAACACTCTGTCAATAGCGATGAAGTTGAGCTGCAGGTGTGCACGTAAGGAACTGAAACAAAGTGGGGCAAAAATCTTTTCGCGAAAACTACCGGGCCCTAATTATAATTGGTACAGTCAAATGAAAGATGAGGCTCAACAAAGAAATGCTGACAATAATACGACGCAGAGCTGCCTATGAGAAAGTAAGCACTGAAACTAAATGGTGCAAAACATTTTTCGTAGCCCTACTAATAGATGTTTGGTATTTTCTTTCAAGTCCTTCATCACATTCATCTCGACCCTGATGCCTCAAAGAATGCTGAAGTGCACGTATGTACACGACGGTGCTGAGACGTTCTTGAAGGCCGGTAGACAAAATGTACTGAGTCTAACTAAGGTTAATTCTACTACAGGTTAGAATTATCAAAGTTGAAAGTTTGGCACAGGAAACATTTCTGCCGTTTGAGCGCTGGTATCGGTAAGAGGCGTAAACCGACCAATCACAGAGCTTTCCTGAGTTTTAAGTTACATAAAGTTGATAATTTGAAAGCCAAAATTGGTTTACTTTTCGCGTTAATATGAAATGCAATTACTTTTTCCTTTACCACGTCTAGTTAAAATAAAGTTTACTACGCTTTCGTATTTTATTAGGTGCATAAGCAATTGCAACGAAGCTAGCGGCAGAATTGAAGACTTTAACATTCATAAGGAGCTAAGTGCCAAAAGGTAAGTTTCGAGATAATGACGAAAACAGTATATTGCGACAAACAAATAAACAAGGAATTATCCTAATGCGTTCACATATTTTTTACAATAGGAAATTAGTAAATGCTAGCAATCGAACAGTAATAACACAAAACACTTATGAACATCAATAAATATTTTTTCAATGAACTAGAATGAGTTGATGTTACTCCATTCATCTAAATGTGCTGATATACGGCGCGCATGATTATCACTAGGAGATAGCACTTTAGGTATGTCTTCGACCTAATGTTTTGGCAACTTTCAATGTACCTAAATCATTATTGTCGAAAATGGTACTTAGTCCCTTTTGAATGTTAAATCCTCAATTATTCTCTGTGCCAAACTCTCCCATTAGAAATCACATTTTCTTTCCAACATGTAGTACAATTAACCTTAGTCTAACTTTTGCGAAGAAGTTCATCACCAAAATGATGGCCACTCCTCTTTCTGCCTGCGAGAGGAAGATGAGGCGGCAAGACGTGACGTTGTTGTGCCATATCCGGGAAAATGCCAAAGCCATTCATTGACACGTCGTTTTCCACTCCTTTTCTTTACAATCACTTTTCTCACAAACCAAATGGGTTAGATGTGTAAGCATGATAAATTCACTACTCTATTCTCTGTATTGGTTTCCAGAACTTTGTTCTTGTTCCAACGTACTTTCACAGGAGCCACTTGGAAAAATATTTTTTTTTTCTAAACCACCAAAGTAACAGAGATTAAACCTGCAATATCATAGTATAAATTAAAAAGTACTACAGCAATGAATATGAAGGTATCAAATTCGATTTTTTTTTATTATTTCGGTTGAGTTTCCGAACAGCCTGTTAACTTCCTGCACGTCAACTTAATTATTTAAATGTCTCCGTTCAAACAACCGTAAGGTGACCGCCTGAGTAGACGAATTTTGGGCGTTAGAGGCCTAGAAACGCGGAAGAGGTAAGGACGACACAGCATGCACATATGCCTACATTCCATAGTGAACCTATAATTTTATTATATAGGCGGTTCGGGATAAAGTGAGCAGTCAGTAAAGCCCTGCTAAATTTCTATTTTCAGCGAATTTGTATCTTACAGCGCGTAACGACTAACGACGGGAAATGTCTAACCTCTCTGGATACGCAGCTTAATGATTGTGCGTGTAAGATCAATTGTGCAGTCGGTAAGAACCTATACATATAGTTTGATGAAAAAACTTTTTAATACCATAAAACACAAATCTGTCGATTTCAGTTTATTATATTTAAGTATTTTTGTATTCAAATTAAAAAAAATACACATAGCTACACTTGGCAATTCGCTGCTAACCATACGAGTAGTAAGGTCACCATTGTTAATGTTGAATCAATAACGGTTAGTGATTTTTTTTTCAAAGTTTAAGTTCTTAGTGCTCACTTAAATTCTGAACGACCTATAAGTTAGTATCAATAATAAAGGTTTGTTGTAACCCCCTAAACCCTTTAAAAGATCCAGCACTAAGATTTTCGTACATAAAAAGAACCGCAAAAATAAACATTTTCGTCATTTTCGGTGGCAAAAAAAGATGGAAAGGGTATACACACGTGTAACGTTTTTTGAATACAGTTTCCTAAGCATAGATCACTTAGGCTATGTGAGTTCAGTAGTTTTTGAATAATATTCTAACGGCCGAAGTTCTGTACACCGCTCGACCACATAGTAAATAGTAATACAGACGTGAAATGACGTGGCGGCTCGTTTGATACGTGCGAGCTTCATCATTTATTGGCTGCCCAAGGCTGTTGATACTTGCCCCGTGTATGTTTGGCTCCTGCATGTTACGACAGGTTTCCTAATGGCCTGGCTGCAGGCTAGCAGTGCAGCCACCTTACGCTGATTGGTGGTAGGCGTCACCGCAATGTTGCTGGCCAGGGAAGCCATTTTGCTGGCGTGTGTGACCGAGTTCGCTGTCCTAACGGCTATTTCACTTCTGTATTCCTAAATATTCTGTGGCTCGGCGGCCTGGGCTGGCGGCCACCTCAACCATGGAAAACAGGAATAAGACTGGCCGGCCAGAAGTCAAACCCGGGACCTACCGAATCCAGTGTTCATACCACTGAGCCACATAGCTCAGCCTTCAAGATTACAGTAAAATCCGAACTACTTGTTGCTGACTCGATGTTCAAAGATTAATTCATGCCGGAGGATGTGCGAGAAACATTTTGTCTAAGAGAAACACTTTTACAACTACGAAATATTGTTACTTCACGAGGAAGACAAAACTGTAAGTTAATTTTCAATTTACTGTGTAAATGGCATAAAATATTTCTACGCGTAACGACGTGGAACTTACATAACACGCGACGTCGCTGGCTACCTGCAGTTAAATTTTATTGAGAAGATTAACTGTAAAAATGTTCTTCTGGCAAAAATGCCGACGTAATGTTTCACCCTCGGTACGTTACCGCACGATATAATACATTTAAGTCTGTCGAGTCTATTGTCTGCCAGTCTGCCAGCTCCCGGGACAGAATCAGACTGCCTCCTGCCCTTCAGGATACACGAAGTGACCAGTAAAATAGCACATCGCGTCAAGTGTACAAGAGGGGTCACCATTCAACATACCACTTTTCACACGATACACCTTGCTGCCGATCATCTAGAGGCCCGGATATTTCGCGGGTTCAACGCCCAGCCGGCTAGACTCCACAGTCCTGTGTACACACTGTCCTCAGCTATATTTGTTCATTGGCTGCTGCTCCAGTGAGTGAGCATTTGAACATTTGACGATGTAGCGCAGGAGTCCGTGAGCGTTTTTACGCATGTCCGCCATTGGTTCGGAGTCCGCAAGGTCACGT